>APFE031488163.1:0-140946 GCA_000404065.3 Pinus taeda | reverse complement strand
GGCTTCTGAGTCCCTAAAAGTGTTGTTTCATGCCCTAAAGGAACAAGGTCAGCTGATTACATCATCTCCCAGAAGTTCTCCACAGAAAACTGCTCAGAACTGGTCAAAACTAGACCAGACAGATTGCTCAATGCTAAGGGTGCGATGCATCTCACTTGCTTAGTGCAAAAAGTGCGATGCATACTGAAAAGCCCTTCTGTAGGGTGCAATGGGTGAGAGTAGACAAATGGCAAAGACAGTTTGCAAGGTGGATGATCATGGAATCTTCCAAAAAATTCTCCTGTGACACTTGCCTCTCTGAAGTCACCCAGGTATGAGTAAGAGATCATCAATCTCCAAGTGGAATCAAGAACTATCAGAGAGAAGAAACTAATCAAAATTGCAGAAGCTGACTCACCCCTTGCAATCATCTATATATGGATCCCTCATCCTAGAGGTCCAAAGGTTGGAATCTTGTATCTTGTAAGGAAGTGTTGTTAGTTTCCTGGTGGAATATCATAGTGTTGGGTGATCTAAGCTTTTCATGAGGTGAAGAAGGGCTTTCATGCTGGGAGGATGACACTGGGTCAGATCAATGGGTTATAATTCTCTCTTCTAATCTTTATATCAATAAAGCTATTCAATTTTTCCTCCACATTCTTGTATGTTTGATAATATATGCATTTGTGTGGTCAATATATATCTGTTCCTATATTGTTTATGATTGTAGATCTCTGCACTTTGAAGGTATTATGTTGCTTTGACTTTACAAGTACTCTTTGAAGCAAAGTAGTCAAGGGAAGAGCGGCAAAGATCCGCCAAAGGGGAGAAGGAACAAGCAAGGAACCGAGCGAAATATCGAGGTTGGTATTCTTTGCTCCTCTCCTATCTACTTCTCGTAAAGGGAAACAAAAGTAACTTTAATCTGTTTGTTTCTAAGATAGCTACCCATCTTAGTGGGACTAGCAGCTTTGCATGGACACTAGATTTCCCGATAACAAGAACATTTTAGTTTCTCGTTGTTCCGATTAGAATTTGTTTCCAAAATTCATTTATTTTTGGATTTTAAGCACTATATTGCTATTGAGCGATAAAAAGGTGTCTTTTTAACTCCTTTATCTTCACATTAATTGTCAACCCAGGGACGACTTTTTATTTCAAGAGTGTACTTAGTCTGAGGCTGCTATTTACTCAAGAGTAATGTTTTGCAGTATAGTTCTTAAAATGCAAAAGTAAATTCTTGAAATAAAATCTACTTACAATTAAAAGAAACTTAACACTTTGAAACTTAAATCATTCACTCAAAAAACTACAACAATTTATCAGTCAAGGATGCAGTAGCAATAACTGATTCTTTGTTTAACTAATATAAATTAAATCAAGCATAAACAAGATCCACAATCTGAGAACTTAGGCAGCGATAGCCAATGTCCTTTACAGTTGTTGATCTTACAATCCTTACTAAAGCAATAAACTGAAAATGACAAATCAATAATGCTGCTAATAGAAATGGAATAAACAAGCTTGTTGCAATAACATTTAAAAGGCAAAATTAAATCCTTGCAAAAAAGGAACAACAACTAAATCTATTGGAAAATTGAACAGCAAAGCTAATAAAATAGAAATACACAGAAACTACAAATGTAATTGAATCAACAACCTTAATCCAGTAGCATGAACATTAATCGCAGTTATTGAAGGAACAACAATTGCAGTTATAATTGAATAGTAACATAATTTAACAACAATTGCAATTACAAATGAACAACAATTAAATGAAACACAGTGTTAATTAGACAGCGCAGTATTAGATTAGAATTAAGAATAGGACATTTCAAGTTATAATTAATAATATTGTCACTAACGCAATCCAATTATGATTTCAATATAACAGAGCAATTCTGTGAAATGTTCATAAACAAAATATTACTAAATAAAACAATTTAAAGAAATGGAAAGGAAATCAAACCATCACACGACAGAAATCGGAAAGATAAAATACATAGCAGCAGCACAATCCACCAGAGGCTAGGCCCTTAGCCACCATTGGATGCTACTAGGCTACTTCAGATGAGGTGAATGAGCAGCAACTCCCAAATCATATATTAATCATTAAACTTTGTTGGCATCACAATAGCAAAAGCCTTGAGAATTACAACATGCAACAATCCCTTTTTCCTCCTATCCTATCATGAATCAAGAATCCTTAATTTTGAATCTCTATTTCTCAAATCATAATTCTGAATCTCTAATTCTCAAATCATAGTTTTGCATTCTCTCAACCATCCTCCCCCAATACATAATACATACTCTCCTTTTATAATCATAAAGAGGAGAAATCAAATAGTAAATATGATCTCTCATAACAATATTAGATTTTTTCTAACCAATTGATCAACAAGAAAATATATTTCCATCCATCTTTCAACAAGAGCAAGGCGAATTTGGCTTTGTAGCTGAGATTTGGAAAATGGCCACACAACAAATCTGAGAAAATTGTGCTCATAGAACCCTACGTTTCTCTCAATAAAAGCCGAATTTGGTCAAACCGTTCTTTAGTAAAGTTAATTTGGTCCGTTCTGGACAAAACCCACTTTCCAGATTTTCCATATTCGTCTTCATTTGCCCAGAATCTCAACTGTAAAAATGTCACTTCTTATTCCAGCGAATTTCTGAGTTGGAATATTTAATGATCAAATCTTCAATTTGGAAATTGTATTGGAGGCTAAAAATGGTGAATAATGTTACAACAAATTTATTAAAACTATCATTGATAAAATCATGCATAATCATCAATTTATTAGAAATAAAGGAGAATAAATAATATTCATTCATAAGAGCATAAATCATTATAAAATAGATTTATAATAATAAATTATAATAAATGACGTGATGAAGAATGGTAGAAATGGGTGGAATAAACGTTCAAAAGTGATAATAATAATGGCATATTAATGGATCAACAACTGCAAAACATTAATCTTGAATAAATAGCCGCCTCAGACTAAGTCCACTCTTGAAATAAAAAATCGTCCCTGGGTTGACAATTAATGTGAAGGTAATTAGGAGTTAAAAAGACACCTTTTATCGCTCAACAATAACCATCATGTTGACATATTTATCAATTAGGTTTCCATCAAGGACAACACATTAGCCATAATGCCAACATCTTGATCCTCCCATAGCAGGGATAAAGTCCCTAGATTATGTCATCCAAGTTTTCAAAATCTGCCCAATATTCTCACAATATTCTACAAAAATAAATAATATTAGGCACATAATATGAAATTATCTCTAATCCTTACTAAGAACATATTAAATCTATAAACATATTATTAAGTTTAGAAGACGAGATTTAATATAGCCTTTATGTGCCTAGGAAAGGTTATATTGGCCTTAATTTGCGTCTAATTTGAAGGCCCGTCATACCCCCCCTATTGAAATTGTTGATCATCCTTTGAGAAACCTATCCAACTTCTTACCCTATTGTTCATCTTTTATGCCTCATATGTCTTTTCATGAAATTCCCTTACTTAGCTCAATGGAATAACAGTTGGATGGTTTCCTGCATTGGATGGTTTCCTACATTGGACGGCTTCCATGGACAAACTTTCCATGGTGGCAAGTTGTACATCCTTTTCTTATAGCTTCTCGCTTAGCCTCTTGTTTTCTAAATGTAGTTTCTCTTTCATGACAAACTCCCTTAGCCATAAATCATTCAATTCCTTGCTCACTTCTTGCACTTTTTCCTCTATGAGGTCCACATCCTCTACTTTCTTAGATTTTTCAATTTGCATCCACCAGTGAGTTATTCCTCTTTTTGTAATAAATTTGTAATAGGATCCAATACTAGGTTGTGGAGTGGGCTCTTGGAGTCCTTGTGGACCTTCTCCCTCCTCTTGAGTTGTTGTTGTCCCTTCTTGTGGAACTTTTTCTTCAACCTGTAGCAATTGTTTTTTCACTTGTATCATCTTTGTTTGCACCCTTTCCATTTCCTTTCAATATTTCCTTGCTCCTTAAGGCTCTAGTGGTTGTTCTACACCAAATTTTTCTTCATATGGCACACTGATAGCTTCCTATAGCAAGTTGTTCCTTCCTATAGAAACTTTGTTCTTCCTATAATAGTTTTTTGCTTCCTATAGCAATTTTTTTATGGTCCTATATCATTTATGTTTTGGTCTTGTAGCATCTTGTTTTGATCCTATAACACACAACCTAATATTGTAGAAACTAATCTTTGCATACCAAGAGGTGGTGGGTCCACCATTTATTTTTATTGTTGTTTTTTTTTCCATTTTTTTCTCTTTTTTCCATTGCATGCAAAATAAACTCAGATTTCTTTTAGTTAACTGAGTTGGCCCCCAACTACTTTTTGAAATACATGATAACATCCTACTTTCTTAAGTCCTTTTTCAATTTTGTCTCATTAATCTCCCACATGTGTGGTTGTCCTTTGGAGAAAAGTTAAGTGACTTGCTAGATAAGACCAAGGCTTCTTGCTATTAAGTTTAGCTATAAAAAATCTTTCCTTCTCACACTTCTAATGTTTTCTCAACCTAGAATAGGTTTGAAGGGTATGGTTAGAGAGTTGCATACATGTGTCTTACGATGAGTTTTTTTTTTTTCTTTATTTGTGCAAGATGTTGTTGTAGTTGTGGAGGTTTCCTTTGATGATCCTAAAGCTGCATGTGATAATATGTTGGAGGTCCTCCAGGTTTTTTTGTTGCTTTTTTGTTCTTCTCTTGAGGTGCTCTTGATGTGAGTGTTGTAACTAATCATATATCATTTCTAAAAAGAGGTAAGGTTGTTGTGCGTGTCTTCTACAATTTATTGAGAAAGATATGTATTTTTTATGTCCTCTTATTGATTGATGCTTGATGATGCAGGTTTTGTCCTTCATGCAGATGCTCTTTGGATCAGATGTTTCTATTTTTTGAGTGATAAATAATCTTTTAAAAACTAACAAAAGTTCATGTATCTTCTTGAGAATCATAGTTATCATCTCCAAATTCTCCATGGTGGCTAACTTGTGGATTTGGTACTCTAAATATGGTATAGCAGGGGAAGTGCAGACTGTTATAGGACTGTGTGTCTTCTTGTCGAAATCATATAGACCCTCCTAAGATCACAATTTCCTTCAGGTTCTGCCTTTAAAAAAACTGATAATCTATGAGCAATCCGATGACAAGGATCAAAGGCCTTTTTGTTGTAGAAGGGATGGAAGAAGGGGTGAAAAGTGGTGTTTTTTATGGACATAGGTGGATATGAGAGTGGAAAATAGGTCAAGTGGTGTGGAAAATTAATGATGAGGCTATGTTGGATCCCTCCTCTTTTTCCTATATAAAAAACATGGGATCTGAACCATTTTTCCATGTTGATCATAGTCTTGTAGCAATTCTGGACATTCCTATAGCACTACAGGATAATCCCGTAGAAAACTTGTTTTATCCATATCTCTTAAATTGTAGATTGGATTGACCTAAAAAAAATTGAGCATGTTTTCATCATCCTTATGCACGCCCCCATAAAAACAATTAGCCAATGGATCCACGAATCTTGAGAAAAAATAAAAAAGTTTGTAGGTGATGGAGGTCAATTTCTCAAAAAATGTGCACTAAAATTTGTCAAAATTCCTTGTGAATGTTATCATCATCCTTATACATATCCCCATGAAAAAGCTTAGCAAAATTATGCATGGTTTTTGAGATATGGTCAAAATAATTTATGCCTTGTGTATTTTTTCAATCCTGTAGTAAAACAAAACCTTCTTGTGGCATTTTAGGACAATGAGGAAAATGAATTGGAAAGGCTTGGAATGATGGGTGAATGTTGGAAATATATGAGGGTGATGGATTGGCATGTCCTTGGTCCTTATTGAGAAGCTTTTACAGAATGTAAGAAGCCCAAGGTTGATTGTTTTTTACATTTTTCTTGTCTCCTTGCTCATTTCTTTCTTTTTCTCTTTTTGTGGTGCAGACTTATTTACTTTCCTTCTGCAGGTGAAGGAATACTTGCATGCAAAAACATATATGTAAATGGAAAAACAAATATTTTGTATTTCATAATTTTTTCCTCTTTTTTCATTTTTTTTTTTTTTGTTTAGGCCTGCCTACTAGTTGGCTCAATGAGGTTTTCAACTAGTAGGTCTGCCTAGGTGCCTCAAAGGAGGTTTCCAACTAAGATATTTTATTGTTTTTCTTTTTTCTTTCCAACCCACTGACCGCCTCAAGGAGATTTTTAATTAGTAAATCAATTTTAGATGCCTCAAAAGAGGTTTTCACTTGAGATCTTGTTCTTTTCCTCATATATTTTTTTCTTTTTCCATTTTTTATTTCTTTTTCTTTTATCCTACTCTACTTGAAAGAAAACATATATATTTTTCAAGTGTAGAAATACTTCCAATGGATCCATGCACATAACAAGATGACAAATAAACTCATGTGTAGGATAGAAACATATGCTTTGACATGTACCTGAATATTAGAGACCAAATGTTTTGACTTTGATGATATCAAGCACTGTTGAAGAAGAGAGTGATGCTCCATCTTGTTGATTTTCTGGAACCAAACCTCAATATAGATTTGATGCCCTTGGTTCACTTTCTCATTTACAAAATTCTGTATGTCTTCTTCTTCCGTGTCATTCAAATATTCTAGTGTTTTCTGATTAGCCCCTTAAAAACATAAAATATCTTATTATAAGCATTGTAGAAATTCTTCAATATCTGTCTCTAATGGCTGCTCTCCATCAAATGCGTTCCATGATTCTTTAGACTTTGTTGGTGTTCAAATCATCCCAATAACTGAGGACAGCCTGACACCACATCGTTGAGGATCCTATCTCCTCGCGCTCTAGGTGACAACGGCTGAACTCCCTTTCACCATAGGGGGTATTCCCTAGTGATAATCAAAATTGAATAGTCGTTGTAAAATAGTGTAAATTAAATAGATTTTCTAATTAAAAAAATAAATAGGCCAGATTATTGAATAAATAATGTTTAAAATATAATAATGTTTTTTTGAAAAAAGAGATGGTAGGTACATCACTCATGCAAACTTATTAAATCAAAACTTCATTAATGACAAATGAGGAAAATTAATATGTATCATAATTCACAAAGGTTAGTGAGAAATAAAATTTAAATTAAAGCAAAAAAAAGGAATTAAAGCACACTAGTGTTATAAACATCTAAGTGAACTATGTGGTTTAAATAACATAACATTGAGTATTATTATTATTTAACCTCCATAACAATTAGAATAATTTAATTTAATAATTTCAAATAATAGATATTGGAGACCTATTAAATTAAATTTAAGGTGTGAAACATTAGACAATCTGAACAAGTCAAACAATGGCTAATAATTTCACATTTTCTAGTGAGGGAAAAGAGTGAAAACAAGAATAAAATAAAAAAGGAAATTAAATTTAAAAAACTGGTTTTTATAGCTTTTGAATTTGCAGTGCACATAACCCTAAATATCATGTATTCATGGGTTTAACCTGCAACCAATAAACTCAAAATATGATTCTAAAACCCCATATATCAAGTATTCAAAAGTATTCAAAAATATTTAAAATCATTTAATGTGTTCAAGAATAATGCATAATCATGTTAAATCACTACTATGGAACAATGAACCAGTGCATCAAATTTAAATTTAAATTAAATAGAACACGATACAAGAAAATAAAAAAATAAAAATTATTAATAAAACCTCCATGCCACAATGAAAGAGACCATTTGTAGCATGTACAAGATTGTTGCAATATTCAAAGTCTTCTTCCTTAGAGCTACCATCCTCCAACCTGCCAAAAAGCTCTTTTGGAACAATCTTCTACATCTTCTTTTAAATGTATAGAAGTTTGCTTCATTTTTAATTCTTGTAACTTCCCGAATGAAATTACATTAATAACAATTATTTTGACTAAATGTAATACAAATTTCATCATTTAAATAAATCCCTGCTTAATTCCTCCACGTTAAAAATCTTTTAAATAATATTTCCTCCATTAAAAGAAAAAATATAAATTAATTCTCAAATATAAAACATTATAATAGATTAAATTAAACCATAAACCTACCTTTCATAATTTTCTCCTCATTATCTCTCATACATTATTAATGAAATTTAATTTTTTACCTTAGGTGAGACCCAATAAAATTTTCCAAATATATAAAACATTAGGTCATAAATTATGTATTTAACGTGAATTTATTTTCCATAAATGAAAAATAGAATCTAAAATATTAAATGTAAATTTAATTTAATGTTATTTTCCATTTTAAATGTTGAACACTCGCATTTCTAAAAAAGTGCCATGAAATATCCACGCTCCTCCCTTGCTGCAATGAATTACGTCTGCACAATTTCTCATCCATATTAGAAATAAAAACTTGATTATTTTCCCTTTTAAATGTTGAATTCTTGCATTTCTAAAAAGCCTACCTTGAAATCTCAATGCTCCTCCCTTGCTGCAATGAATTACGTTTGCACAATTTCTTCATCCAGCCGTTAGAAATAAAAACTAGATAATTCTAATATGTGTGTATGTGTCTTAAGCTTTGAATCCAAATTTCTATTTGAATATGAGATTAACTAATTTTTCAAGTATCAATAATGATATAGTCTTATCTAAAGTGTCACTGACATAATATATATAAATATGAAATTTGAGATCCAAATTATATATATAATATTATAGTTTCAAACGAATCTATATATGTATATAAATGTATAATTTTAAATAATACATATAGATATTTATTTTAAACAATATATATAATATATAGTAAGCCTTATTATTAAAGTTCCTTATATATATATTAAACTTTATTATTAAAGTTCCTTTTAAACTTAGTTTATACCCTTATCAGGTTTGTGGAGGAAAGATGAAACTAAATGTATTCAGGCTTGATGCCTTGAAGTCTCACGTGCCTCTTCAATGTTACGTTGGAGAGCTCCTGAGGAGCCTCTTTGATGTTTAAGTGAGGAGTAGGAGTGTTGGGATGTGGTCCCCTGGGTTAGTTTTGGGTTAAGATAACCCAAATTTTGGTACAATTTTGTAAATAATGTAAAGTATCCACGATTTGTGGATGCAGAGTGCGTAGGTGAATAGGAGTTAAAGGGGCTTAGCCCCTTGTTTTGGATAAGTTTTGAGCCAGTTTTGAGATTCACTCATGGTTCGCGGACCACGACATTATATGAAAAAGGCTATAAATAGTGAGTCTTAGTGAAGGGATAAGTAGAACTAGACGAAAGAAAGATAGAGAATTGGGTTGATTAAAGAGTCTAGGACATGAGCTAAGGCAGGAAGGCTATGCTTCCTGCGCTTAGATAGGGAAGGAAAGGCTCCACAGCTAAGTGTGTGGAGGCCTAAGAAGAGTCTGGAGCTGAGTGCGCGGACCCCTGCAGCTGTGTATAAAGGGCAGTTTGAATTTGTAATCTTGAATTAAAGATCAACAAAGACAGTTTTCCAAAGAATTCCTGAGTATTTATGTTTATCTTTGTTAATGTTACATGTTGTTGATGAATTATTTGTTTTATGAGATATTGATTGAATTTTATGTGATTCTCTTGAATAAGTCTTAATAATGTATGCAATGTATGTTTAAATACTTTCGTAAAGACTAGTGATTTCTCTCATGTTTACTAATGACTTAAGTAAATCTACTCGAACACTAATTTAGGACTGCTCTTTCATGCGTGTAAGTAGGAAAAATGACTGTTAAAGGTCTATAAGGACTAATCATAGACCTCCATGAAGGTCTGAAGGCTATTTTAACAGAGTTGCAACAACGAGCCCTAAGAGTTATCGATCTGTGTGAAGGTAGATCTGAGGCACTGGAAGACATCACACTTGTCTTTGGATGCAAAACTTGGTTCTTGCATCCCCCCATACTACTTCGGGTGAGACTGCAACCTACGTTATGCAGGTTGTTTCTAAAAAGGCCATTAGTGTAGGGTTTTGTTGGTTGGCATAGCTAACTTTTGAACCTGGGTAAGGACCCCCTAAGCCAACAAATGGTTTTGTTTCCGGAACCAAGATCTGCTTGAAAGAGATGTGTGATGTCGCATCATTAGAACCCGACCAAGAAATAAATTGAAAAGTTGTTGGATCGGAAGATTCATGAGTTGGTGGCATAAGAAAATAGGAATCCATGCCTATCAAAGGAAGAGTGGTTGCACAGGTATCTGTATACAGAGATACATGATATCTTCTTCTGCACTTTCCCCATTGAACTGTATGAATGGTTAGATAAATTGACAGACAATCAAGGAAGGTGGAAGCTTGATATTCCTATAGTGTGGACTCCAGAATTAGTGCGACAATTAGAAGCTTTTGAAAACAAGATCGCACAGGTTGTTAATCATTGTCTTGATCGTATTCTGGGAGGATTTGTTACAGAATTTGCAGTTGATACCTCCTTCAACTATAGCTAAGCGAAGCGGTGATTTTTCAAAGGACTGCAAGGTAAGTATTTAAGATCATTTAATACTTGGATTAAAATTTTGTTACGTGAAAAACGAGTGATGCCATTACCTTGATGTTCAGAGCTACGCAAAGTGGATGATTCTTTAGAAATCATGAAGGATCAAGCCTAGAGTATAGTTCATTGATTGGACCTCCTTCAAGTGATGACGAAGGGGTGGGATAGACTATGCCACGAAGCGATGTTCAGCTAATCACTCAGGGGATTCCTCAAGCAAATCATCCTTCCACTCTGCCTCCACCCCCACCTCCACCGCATACACCTTCACCCAAACCTCCACCTCCACCAACTCCATTCAACATGGTGAACGCAATGAATATGTTGATATTCAAAGGCATAGAAAGTGAACATGTAGAGCAATTCTGGTTTGTTGTTAATGTTGTATGGATAGAGCAATAGATTACTGATGACAATATAAATAAGGCACAGTTGGTTACCGCTTTGCAGGATCGCGCGCTAACCTGGTACATTAAGTATTGTTTCGATAATCCTCTTACAATGCTAGCAGAGACAAAGTCGGCTTTAAAAAAAGAGTTTAGTAAGCCTAAGTCTGACTCACAGTCAGTAATTGGATTTAAAGAAATCATGATGAGAGTCGATGAGACGCCCTAGTAGTTCGATCAGAGGTTGAAGTGTCAGATCAAAGTAGCTAACATGTAGATCACATATAGTCAACATCGTGAATGGTTTATAGTTTCGCTCTTGCCCCATTTGTGAATTTATTTGTCACAACAGAAGATAGAAACACAGGTAGAAGCCTTGAAAATCACAATGAGGTTTCATGCATCACCTATTAAGAATACGAAATTAGGAGTATGGCAACTCCACTCACAATTAGCTAGCTTACATCTAGAGTTACATAGTTTGAAGAAAGACAAGGATACCAAACTAGAAGTGCGTGCAAAAGTCTGGTGTTTGAAGTGCAAGGACCATGGGCATGATAAATACCATTGTCCACTGTACACGAATTATATTACAGGATGGAGGCCAGTTCCCCTAAAGCTAGAAGCCCCAACGGAGCCGAGCATGGGGTTTGTGCTATGGTGTACTATTTGTCAAGTTACTAGACAACATGCGATGGATAATTGCCATTTACTTCAAAAGTTTGTCTAGACACCCAAGTAATTGTTATATAACTTCTACAAATCAGTGGGCCACGATGAGCGCCATTGTCAAACCTATGAGCTTTCATGGAAAGGACACCTACATATGGATGCAAGTAGAAACTTGGCCTCGAGATTAGGGCGTTGGAGGAGCGTGTGGAGGCTATCAAGCTCGAGGACAGGGCTAAGGAGGAGGAGGACCTGGTAGAGGTCGCGGTCATATTATTTTCTACAACTGTGGAAAACTAGGGCATTACGTGCGAGAGTGCCAAAATCCTACATGCCCGTCTTGTCAATACTATAGACAGTTTGACCATACTATAGAAGAATGCCCAGCGCTAATAGATAAAATGCAAGAGAAGAAAACACAGCCTCAACAACCTATGCAAAATCTACAAATGATGGGTGTTGAGCCCCGTAAAGAATATCAAAGTGTTAACATTGTGCTAAGAAGTAGAATGACGACTGGCATTGATAAGGGTAAACAGCCTAAAGAAGAATGATGGGTCCACAAATTGCTAGAGAAAGAAGTTGACTTTGATATGGATCAGGCTAAGGAAATTTTTATGGAAGCCAAGAAGAGCTTCGTTGAGGCCTCCACCTTAGGGAGCTAGTACAAGATGCAAGAAATCATCATGCCTGCAAAGGTTGATCCCTCTGTACTCACTATGTTTTCGGAGACCTACATAAAACTATTGCGCGATAGCAAAGCTATGGAAGACCTGCAGGAATTAATAAATAGATGTGTCAGCAAAGATAAAGTTCCTGATGGACACTAGGTGGTCAGAAAAATTGGCAAACATAAGGCACAAACAGGGCGTGAGATGAGGCTCACCACGCAAATAGGTGATTATGAGATGGACCAGGTCATTTTGGATCTAGGGTCCGATGTGAATGTATTACCAAAACAAACATGGGAAAGGATGGGGATACCTGCACGACAATGGTCTCTGATTCAGCTTAGGATGGTGAACTAGCAGAAAATCATCCCCATGGGATAGTTATATGGAGTAATAGTTGATATAGAAGGTGCGAGCGCGATTGTCGACTTTGAGGTTATAGAAATCGTTGATGAAAATAACCCCTACCCTGCGCTCTTGGGGAGTGACTGGGCTATGGACATGAATGAGGTCATTAATTTGAAGAAAAGGACGATGTCATTTGAAATAAAGTCAATGTGGGTTATAGTGCCACTGGATCCCACAGAAGGGGCGTGCTATATTGAAAATTTTGTGATTATGACGAAAGCGATGATGAACTGGATCAAATATATAAGATAATAACGTGAGATAAGGACTGGATCAATCCAATGGTAGATGGACGAATTGCCTAGGACCGGGAGAGTTCTTTCACCTCTGATTCCGACGAGGAGTTAGAGGATTGGAAGAATCGATTGCATGAAGTGTCTACATTGTGATGCAATATGACGAAGTCGTTGCGCTATGTTTCATCGGAGGTAAGGAAATTACCCTATTGTGATGGTTTAACTGACGTAGATCTGTCTTTGGATAAATTTGAGTGTGAAGTCCCTGAGGATCACCGCTTCTAAGAATTAGAGTTGGCACTGCGCACTACGCCTACATGATGGTGGGGTACGCATAAGGATAGTTTTGTTGGATGGTGAGATTACGGAAGAATGATGAGGTTACTGTTTGGGCATGCTAACACCAGAATGAATGAGAAATATAATGGAAGGGAAGATCCGCGTGATCACCTAGAGAAATGGACTAAAGCATGGGGAATAGAACCACAACGAGAGTGGGTACACATATTTTTCCATACTTTGGATACAATTCCCATGAACTGGTATCTGGAAACAAAGTTTTACCATGGCACTGTGGAATGGGATGTATTGAAGGAAGGTTTCTTATTGACCTTTAGCTTTCAATATGGCTTCATAAGCATTGATGAAGTGCTACAAGATATTAAGGCTGTTGTCTTCAGAATGCTAAAGGAATCTATGGAATGGTTCCAGCTAGACTGGAGCACCTAGCTGCACCATGCATTGGAATGTTATAATGTGATTGTTGAAGAGGAAGATGAAGATCCGAGAAACATTAATATTCCAGAGGTAGAAGGACACCATGTTGTAGCGGCTACAACCACCCTCCAAAATTTTTTCCTACACTCAATTTCGAAGCATCCCTTAAGAGTTTCACTTGATAACTACACACACTCTGGTTCACACCATCAGCTCATGTGAGTCCTTGCATCCACCTTGCTTGTTCATTTCATTCAAGTTTTTGCATGCTAGTGCCTAAGTCATGCTTGCGACCATGTTCTAGTTATGCTCAAAGTCTTTGCTTTGTATGTGTTTGTTGTGTTCACTATGAAAGCATCTATCTCACTCACACACGGAGTCACATTCACTGATGTGCAAGCATCATCTTGATCAATGAACGGTCAATCATGAGTATCACACTTATCACTTGCACCGGAATTCAGTCATGTTGAACATGTGTGTCTGGATGGTTTGAGTCATTTCGTCATCGAGTCATGAATGTGTGTGCTAGCATGATCACCTATGCATCTTTCGATCGTTCACACACTTAGTCATTTTTTTTTAAGTTCTGATGACTAGACTCCCCTCTGACAGCTATACCATCACCCCGCCATCGACTCAATCGACTGTTAACCAAAACAATGTAGAAGCATCAAGCAAGTATTTTCAAGTTGCGCTGCCCGCAAGCAATTCAATCCACTTTCTTACTGACCACCTGGACAGTCGGACTCGGTAGTCACCCTAGGACTGACTATACTCAAAAATTGTGTAGAGGCCACTGACCTTGCTCACTCAGGTGACTGAGGAAATTGCACAGAAAAGTTGGATAGAAACCACGTGCCTATCCCTGCATTGCCATCTCATGTACACTCTAACTCATGTCTGGAATGAACATCGGTCAAAGCAAAAATCCATATTGAAGCTTCCTCTATGTCTCACTTGCCTGTGTGTCCTATCATTCACCACATATCAACATGTGTCGAAGACATTCTACATTCTCTTTCTTCTTCATATTTTGCATTATCTCCTCGATTGACACAAGGCAATGAGGTTGTCCATGATGTAAATAGTCTCAACACATAGGACTCTTCCCACTCGTCATCATCTTATGTGTTCCATGAAGACAGCTCATTGAGTTAGCTTGCTGAAAATTTTGATGAAGCCTATGATAGAGATGGTTGTCATCATAAGAGAAGTTTTGAAATTAGTAACAACAACCATCCTCAAGCCATGCATGATCTGGTTCACATCCCAAAAAGCAATTTTTCAATTCTAGAAACTTTCGAGACATACCAGGGAGTCAAGGCACTTCAACATTTGTTGATGGCTATGTGAGTACCTCGCGACTCTGGTAAGCCCTTCATACCAAATCAGATCTCGTTTCTCATGCACAATTAGTTTATCTCATGGTTTCACACGACATGGATCCCCATGTAAAGAATATTTACTGTTCTAGGTATGAAATTTCAAAATTTCAAATTTTCACTAATGATCAAATACATGAGTCTGTTACAACATGTCTGTATTCATGCACCTCTCTTATAGCCAGTTCAGGTTGGGATTGTCTATCCCTCATCTAATCATGGGATAGTGAAGCTGATCATGTCTATTTGGAATCACACTTATCAAATGTTCTTTCTCGTAATCAACTCCTTGGTCTTTGTTCAAATTTTGCACATCAAATCTACCCACTCATCACACCACCAATATCCCTGTGTGATGACGAGCGCACAACCTATTGCGCAAATCAGGTTACTCTCATTTCATCACACCCCAACAGGTTTCACACATTGACAGTGTTAGCATCCTTTCTACATTTATGTGATGACCATGATGCCTACACACTTTTTCACTAGTTGTAGGTGGGTGTTCTATCATGCCTAGTGCACAACAAACTTGGTTCCCTCATTTAGAGCATTCGTAAAATTGTTCAAAAGGTTTGTTTGTTCATGTCAATCTGGGAATTTGGCATCTCGACCGACTGGTCTAATTTATCTTCTATCTTGGGTGGTTGTCATGTAGTTTATCATTTTCCCAACAATAAATCCAATGACAGTTGCTTCACACACGATGATCTTCACCATGTAGCATCTTTCTTCTTAAACGTTTGTCAAGCAAGTGAGGCACTTTGTCCTACACTGATGAATATGGTAGGCCCTCACTATCTTGACATGACTGATGAGAATGGAAAAATCTATCTATCTGTATCAGATTCCCATCGTGATCCCCTCCATCGAATCAAGAATCTGTCTACTCAAAGATCAAGAATCTTTCAAAACAACAATCATGAATTTTATGATCCAATTGTTGAATGGTTGGAACAATCTTACTTGGCTAGTCATGTTCCAGGTAACAAGATTTTGTCCTTCCTCGCACTCACTAAGAAATATGGTGTAGAACAACACACGCTTGCAAGAAGCCTTCGAGGTTTGTTGAAAAACAGTAGTCACAGAAAAGGTAAGCATGTGTGTTGGGTGGTTGTGACACATTATTCTACCCACAGGCGATACCTTCTCTCTCGTGTGCAAGTTTTTCAAGTTTTTTCATTTTATGTTACAAACTATCTTTTATTTGTTTCAAACGCTCGTATCTTTGTCACTATAGGTTGAGTATGCCTACAATGGCTTCATTGGAAATTTCATTTCACATAACCTTGACTGGTTAATGTAGAAGTAGGAGTAGTGTTTGCTTTTTTGCTTGTCTTTGCTTTCTGGTTTGCATGGTTGTTTGCTTGCTAATTTGGTTTCTTTTCTTGCTACTTGTTGTTTTAACTTTGTTTGCTTTGCTTACTATTTTTGTTTATGTTTGTTTTGTTTGCTTGGTATATTACTATTTTTGTTTACGGAAATAAATGATGCCAACTACTACGTTCTGGCTTTTAAATAGAGTATGTGGCTAAAATTTGAAGAGACTTGTGACACTGTAGCACTTGGTCAGTCTTGTGTTCATCTTCTTTGTGCTTGGTCATAACCTTCGGCCAATGAAGTCTTGATGAAAAATATGAACCATCTGCAAAGGAATTTTTGGTCCAACCATGAACCTATGTCCACACTGGGAAGCCCCATGCCTATACTCAGCGTTCTTCTTGAGGTGTTCAAGCTCATCCAACTAGTAGAAATGGAGAAGGGGAAAGCTAAACAAGCAAACCTATGTCAAAGGTCATACATGCTTCTCTAAAGGAACAACCTCTTATGCTCTCAATAAGTCAAGATCCCTCTTCCGCCCCAAAAATAAATAAGTGTTATGCACAATCCTATTGAAAAATACAAAGGTGAAAGAAGGGAAAGGCTTCTTGCGCAAAGAGGTGAAGCATGCAACTCCATCAGCGTACTGTCCAGGCTCGTTGGCAGTGGAGCAATGTGTGTGTTCCTGTTGGGCGCGGGATCCCCCAAGGCAAGTTTTGGGGCTTAAATCCCAATTTTTGACTAAGTCCAATGTAAATACTACAGGAATTGTGGGCACGAAGCGCGAAGTTGTAATTGAGTCATAGGGTTGTTGCCCTTACTTTTGTAATGTAATGTCGGCTTGAGAATTCTACCCATGGTCTGCGGACCATGGGATGGTATAAATAGAGTGAGACTCTAAGTGTAAAGGGACAAAGATATAGGTAGGATATAATGATGAAGAATTGAGTCTTGGTGGAAGTGTAAAGTCGTGTTTTGGGTCATAAAGTAGGAGAAGGCTCTGCCGTTGAGTGCGCAGAGGCCTAGTAGTCTATAGTGAAGTGTGCAAACCCCTGCAGTTGAGTGCGCAAGGTGAGTTGAGTCTGTAACCATGGAGAAATTAATAAAGAGAAGTTTCTTATCATCCTATGTGTCTTTTTCCTATTTTATGAATTGAAGTATATTGGGTATGAATTGCATGTTTACTATTTATTTGTTGCACGAAATTATATGAATATGTTGAATAAGCAAATATAAGATAAGTATCTATTTCCGCGAAGTTAATTAACAGTTATAATAAGATAAGTTAGATCCGCAGTGTAACTTAGGAAAAGAGCAGAGATCATTGCCTTAGTAACGTGAAATCACCTCAGCCCCTGATTAGGGTTGCTCGAAGGCAAGTATAACAGAGTGTGAAGTCCTTGCAGGCTAGCAAAGTGCACGAAGTGGCTTGCGTAAAGGTATTCACAGTTGGACTAAACCGACCCCTCAGACATCTCTAGGGTGTGGAAAATTGGTTCTAGCATCCCCCCATACTGCTTCAAGTGAGACCTCAGTTTGCACTCCACGGGCCGTTACTGAAAGGGCCAATAGTACAGGGATTTGTTTGGCTAATTAACTCTGAACCTAGGTCAAGCCCCAACAAGCCAACAAATGGTTTCGTTTTCTGGACTGGAATCTGGATAGAGATGTCTAATGTCGCATCACTAGAATCCAACTAAGAAGGAGATTCAAGGATGGTTAGACAAGAAAATTCACGAATTCGTAGCACAGGAGAATAGGAATCCGCGACTATCGAAGGAAGAGTGGTTAGACTGCTACCTATACACAGAGATCCATGAAATTTTCTTCGCATATTTCCCTACTGAGTTGTACGAGTGGATTGCAAAGCTAGTAGATAGCCAAGGAAGGTGGAATCTCGATGGACCTATTGTGTGGACCCCAGAGTTGGTGCGCAGATTGGAAGCATCGGAGGATAAGATTGAGCACATTGTTGTTCACTGGCTTGATCGTATTATAGGAGGACTCATTATTGAGTTCGTGATAGATACTTCAGTCAGTTATAGCAAGGCAGAGTGACACTTTATCAAGGCACCGCGAGATAAGTATGTAATGTCTCTGATCACTTGGATTAAAATGATATGAGCGAAAAGAGGTTTATGTAGCTATATTAATGTTTGGGGCTACGCAAAGTGGGAGAATTTATAGAAACGAAGGAAGTGGGGGACTAGAGGCTAGCCCCTTGATTTCACCTGCACGAGGGGATGAGGAAGAGCTTGCGAAGATATCTCCATGAAGTGCGACCCATTTGATAAGGTAGAGTATTTTGCACATACCACCTCCACCCACACGTGCCACCAGTTTCACCATCATCACTTCCATCTTCACCCATACCACCTCTGCCACCACTGCATTTTAAGATGGTGAGCTCCATAAAGTTCCTTGTGTTCAAGGGAGTAGGAAATGAATACCTGGACCAGTTTTGGTTCATGGTAAAAGTCGTATGGGAAGCGCAGGGAGTTACAGAAGATAATATCAATAAAGCAACATTGGTTAGTGCTCTACAGGATCACTCACTAACCTGGTACATCAAGCACTGTTGGGCATGGGATCCCCCACAGTAGGTTTTGAGGCTCAAAGCCCAAGTTTTGGTCAAAGATGGTGTAGAACTCCGCAGTGTGCAAGGTGGAGTTGGGTCTGTACTTGGGGTTGAAAGATAATAAAAATAAGTTATTCTGTGCATCTGTTTTGGAATATTTATGTTGATGTTATTCATTACTTTTACTCTATTTATTTAGTGTGCATACTTGATGAATACTCGTATGAATTCTTATATGTGAATTTAATCTAAGTAATCAGCTAATAGAGATTAATTAAGGAAGACTTGGGTAAATAACATGGGTTGCACTGCGGCTAGAACTGCGTGAAGACAATATCACAGGGTGTGGGGTGCCTGCAGGTGCATGTAGCACAGTAAGTGTGAAGGTTGGACCACATACCAATCACCTCATATCAGACATCCATAGGGTACGGAAACCTGGTTCTAGCACCCCCCCATACTACTTTGGGTGAGACCTCAATCTGCACTTCATGGACTGTTTCCGAAAGGGTTAGTAGTACTGGGATTTTCTTGGCTAAATCACTTCCAAACCTACGTCAAGCCCCACTAGGCCAACAAATGGTTTCGTTGTCAGGACCAGGATCTGCATAAGGGATGTCTGCTGTCGTGCCACTAGAACCTGATAAATAAGGAAATTGAAGAGTGGTTGGACAAGAAGATTCACGAGTTCGCAACACAAGAAAATAGAAATCTGCAAATTTCTGAGAAAACATGGTTGGATCACTATGTGTATACGAAAATCCACGAGATTTTCTTTGCATCCTTTTCTTATAAACTGTATGAGTGGATCGCGAGGTTAGTTGATAGCAAAGGAAGGTGTAGGCTCAACCAACCGATAGTGTGGACTCCGGAATTAGTACGCAGACTAGAAGCCTCAGAGGATAAGATAGCACTAGCTGTGGACCACTGGCCCAACTGAATAATATGAGGATTTATCATTGAGTTCATGGTGGACATGACCATCAGCTATAGTGAGGAAGAGCGACATTTTCTCAAGGGACCATGAGGTAAGTATATTAGATCTTTGAATACCTGGATTAAGATGTTGTTATGTGAAAAGTGGGTTATGCAAACAAATTAATGTTTGGGACTACGCAAAGTGAAAGGAGCTACAGAAGCAGAAGTGACAAAGAATTAGAAAACAATCCCTTAATTTCACCCTCGCGGGAGAGCAAGGACGAGCTTGTGAAGGTTTCTCTGAGAAGCGCGGTTAGTTTGGTAAGGCAGCGGATTCTACGGTTACCACCTCCATCCACACTGCCACCCACTTCACCTTCCTCACCTCCATCTCCACCCACCCCACCTTAACCACCTCCATAGTTCAGTATAGCGAGTGCGATCAAACTACCAGTATTCAGAGGAGTAGGGAATGAGGATACGGAACAATTATGGTTCGTGGTAAGAGCAGTATGGGAAGCACAAGGTGTCATGAATGACAATATTAAGAAGGCTACATTGGTAAGGCGCTCCAGGATCGTGCATTAACGTGGTACATCAAGCACTCTAACGACCACCCAAATGCAAGGATTGCAGAGATCCATAACCCATTGAACAGAGAATTTAGCAGGCCAAAATTAGAGATGCAGTCAATCATCAAATTTAAAGAAATCGTGATGCTTCCGGGTGAGACCCCCTAGGATTTGGACCACAGGCTGACAATTACAATCAGCGAGGTCAATATGACACTAACAGATGCACAACATCATGCATGGTTTGTAGCATCTCTAACACCACACTTGAGGATGGCATTGTCATAGCAGAAGCTTTCTAACCAAGCCGAAGCATTGGAGATGGCGATGAGATTACATGAGAACTCGATACAGGACTCTGGGTTGGGAGTTCAACAAATCCATGCACAACTATAGAATTTGTGTTTCAAAATTCAAAGCTTGAAGTAGGATAGGGCACCACGGCCAGAGGCGTGCGAGGAATTATGGTGCATAAAGTGCAAAGGCCAGGGCCATGACAAGGATCATTACCCAGTATTCGCGAACTACTTGGCAAGAGGAGGGCTAATGCTACTGAGACTAGAGGCATAGGCAGGGCCGAGTGTGGCACCCACTTTATGGTGCACAGTCTATCAGATAAGAGGGAAACATGCGACAGACAATTGTCACTTGCTGCAGAAATATACACAGACACCCCAACAATTTTTTTATACTTTCTACGGGTCAGTAGGCCACGATGAGTGCACTTGTCGAAGTTACAAGCTAATGATGGATCGGACCCTCGCCTATAGGATGCAGATCGAAATGTGAGCCCTCAACCCAGATGCAAGGATGGTGCTCTGGATTTCAAGGGCGAGGTCAGGGACGAGGTGGAATGGGACTAGAAAGGGGCTGCAAATAGTTAATTTGTTACAATTGTGGAGGACCAGGGCACTATGCCCATGATTGTACCAACCCAACGAGGATATCATGTTCATTTTGTCCTCAATTTGATCATGAAACCATAGACTGTCCTACATTGATCACAAAGATGTGTGAAAAAGGGGTATTCTAGCCTCCCCCGACTCAGAATATACAAATGATGAGGTTTGAGCTACATGAAGAGGACCCGAATGTAAACATGATGCTCAGAAGCAGTACAGCCACAGGAGAAGATACGAGGAAGTAGCTAGAGGAAAGTACATGGGTTCACAAGGCTCCTACAAAGGAACCTAAGTTTGACTTAGAACGCACAAAGGAGACATTCATGGAAGCTAAGAAGAGCTTTGTGAAGGCCTCCACTTCAGGTAGTAAGGATCAACCAGAGCCAAGAATATATCTTCAATGCTCACTACCTTTCTAGAGACATGCATGAAACTGTTGCACAACAACAAGGCTATTAAAGGACTACAAGAGTTGATCACCAGGTCTGTGGGGTCAGGAGAACCGTGTGTATTCAGGAAATTGGGAAAGCATGCATTGCGCACTGGAAGGGAAATGTGGTTGACTATACAGATTGGTGAGTATGAAATGGATCAAGTAATCTTAGATCTGGGTTTGGACGTGAATGTATTACCAAAGAAAACATGGGAACACATGGGTAGGCTTGCGTTATAGTGGTCCCCTATTCAATTACGAAGGGCAAACCAACAAAATATTTTTCCCATGGGGAGGCTGCAAGGGGTAACAGTTGATATTGAGGGAAAAAGCGCCTAGGCAGATTTTGAAGTAATAGAGATTGTCGATGACAAAAAACCCTATCCCATGTTGTTAGGAATATACTAGGCCACCAATATGAATAGAGTCATCAATCTGAAGAAGCGCAAAATGGTCTTTGAGAAAAAGTCATTACGCATAGTAGTCCCACTAGACCTAGCCGAAGGAGCATGCTACACTTAACCAGTGCACGATAATGAAAGAGACGATGATCTTGATTGTATTTACAAAATAACGATGCAAGACAAAGATTGGGTGAATCTGACTGCAAATGGGAGGATCTCGTGGGAGCACAAAAGATCTTGCACTTCGGATTCAGACGAAGAAGTAGAGCGCTAGAAGAATCGGTTGCATGAAATGACGACGTTGAATTGCAACATGATGATTATGTCACTGTATTATATGACAACGGAGGCAAGAGAGTTGTCGACATATGATGGACTGACGGTGGTGGATGAATTTTTGAGCAAATTTGAAAGTGTGGTACCCGAACAGCAGCGGTTCGATGCGTTGAAGTGGGCACAGCGCACAACACCCACATGATGGTGGGATACACATCAAGAAAATTTTGAGGACTAGTGCGGATGTAGAAGGATGATGTGCTTCTGATTTGGGATCCCCCAACTTCAAACAAGAGTTGGGTAGCAAGGACAAAGCAAATTACACACCCACCTGTCTCAATGGGTACAAACATGTGTTGTGCAGCCTACACAAGCACACCCCAAATTCAAGATCGAATATCGGAATAGGACACAGCAACAAGAGAGGTGACACACACTATAAACATTACACATAGAAACATTCAAGAAGGTATGCATAGTCCTAAATAGGGTTCACCAGGCAAGACGAACTGATTGGGACCTGTGCATACTAGTGGTTTGATGAGCCGATAGGGCCATGTGCAAAAACCTGAGCACGAAGATGATTCTGAAGCTAAAGAGTAGAGTTGAGACCATAATTTTGGAGGAAAGGAATCCTCATGCAATAGCTCTCATAGTTGGGACAGTACTTGAGGACACGGATGAAGGAATTATGCAGTTACAGGAAGCCATTCAGCGAGGGAACCTTCGCTTCGCGAACTCGAAGAAGATCGGGTATGATTAAGGAAGAAAAGCATGTTAATGGACACGGAGATCAAAAACCTGCAAAATGAATTCGCACAGGCATGTCACGTTAATAAACTAAGAATGACAGGACAAGATATGGGCAGCCATACCACTACATTAGAAGATTGTCATCGAGGATTTGTGACTCTACTACCATGGCTATGATCGCACCTTACCAAAAAAAAGAGGAGCGCACCATAGAAGGAAGAACATGCGGCATTGACTATCACAAGGATAATTGAGAAGTGCCCGCAGACTAGGTTGGAAGGTGAATTGAAGCCTCGCACAGGTGGTGTGACCACCTGACTAGCCGTAGGGAGCACAGTCTCAGCACTCTAAGTAGTTGAAAGAGAGCACAGGACTGTAAAAGAGTCTGTGTGGGAGCTGCGCAATAAGGAGGGTGCGCGCAGGATCAGTATGTCACAGGGGTTACGCCCATGCATAGGGGGTTGTGTTGCTGCATGGGTAGCTGGGAGGTGACCATTTGTGTCAGTGTTCACGAAAAGATGTCCAATTTAAGGCAAAGAGGAGTGGGTGATGGGAAATTAAGACACAAAGTCAAAACTAGGTTTGCGACGATCTGCCACCAATCTAGCATTAATGGGTTGAATGTGGGGGCAACAGTCGAATTTGAATTCAAAGAGGCCTATAAATCAAAGATGGCTATCCAGGGAACAACCCTTGGAATTTTGAGAATTCAGTTGTTGCACTATCAAGTGGGTATGGACCTTATGAATTTGGAGGCTTTGAGAGCAAGTTCAGTGTTTGAGACATTGTTGAAGGAGACACAGGACTTCCTGAATAGAATGATGTCGACAATCGAGTAATCCACACAGAGCCCTACACTGCCAGTGGGGGATGCACCAGAAATTCCAAAATCACCCTGGACGCTGAGGCCCAAAAAGGATCCACGGGCAATAGGACCAGTCCGCATGTCTTTGTGAAATCCATAGTTTGGTAAACTTTATATGGAAGGCAAGGGAAATAATGTTAATCTTGAGACAGATGATGAGGAGGAGGACCTCTAGGCTTTCATAGAAGAGATCAAGGCGGATGAATAAATGGAGGAAGACACTCAACGAGTGTGTGCTGCAACAAAATTGCCCAAGTATGTCCCTCCGCGGAAAGGGAAAGCAAAAGTACCTAAGGACTTGGATGCCATTAAGAGCTCACTCCAAACCCCACTCCTCCCGGATGGCATTCAATTTGAAGGCTTGGCCCTAGGCCATGTGCCCACGATGAAATTTGATGATTGGGACCTCTCAAACAAAAAAAAGTTCCCATATTTGGAGACTAGAAACCTCATGAAACAAAGTAAGGATGGGTCAGTTATAGTGCTAGAGCCATGGAAATGGTTGTGCAGTGTGTAGGAGGTCGGGCTACTCCACCTACTGTGGATTCCACACTTTCATTGGGCATCGATCACAATCTTTGTCATCAGGCAACTGCTTTTCCTAGTGCACGATGGGTACTTGTGGTTGGAGGAGACAATTCCCATCACAGTGGGGCTTATTCACAAGATTTATCGGCTTCCCTGTACGGGAAGGGACCCTGCAGAAATAGCTAGCAAAGGTGGAGATTTGGCACTCACGCAGGCCATGAAGAAGAAATACAAGTTGGAAAAGAAGCAGAGAGGCTACGTAATTGGTAGCATTCAAGGCAAATGGATGTGCGTAGCCGCCCAGCTACTAGCCGAGAAGGTGATGAGAAAATGCCACGGCAATGAGGTACCAGTGATGGTCGTCACGCTGGCCGAACAATGCGTGGAGGGGGTCCTATTAGCGTCGGTATCTTCATCCCTCCATCAGTGATCAAAATTCTCTTGTTGCATTGCATTATATATCTCTCATCCGATCAGTTGCATTCCATTAGGATCATGGATCATCTGATGGCAATTTGGCATTTTATAAATTTTTCCCTCATAATCTTTACTTGTTGGCCCATTTTCAGGTCATTTACAATCATTTTTGTCTTTACATCTGCAAAAAGTCATTTTTAGGTTTTAGGTCTCATTAGGTCTAGGGTTTGTCCTCAAGGTCTTGTAAAAGCTCAATAATGGTCAGCAGGCGCATGAGGAGGTGAATAAAGTCTTAGAAATCAAAAATTTCAATAATCACATGCTCAGTGATTGATTTTCCCTCAAAACCCTATTTTGAGGAAAAACAAAGATTTTTATATTTTATGTACAAAATTTCATGTAATTTCATTTTTCCTATACGTAATAATTTCGAGATGCAGCCCTGGTCACCTCACTAAGCTCCTGCACTTGAACTCCTGCAAAAGTGTCAAAAATTCAAAGCATTTAGTCCAACAAAGGCAAAGAACAAATCAAACTACCAAAACAGGGTTTTAAAAGCAAGTGAAAAGCCAAACATTACAAAGTTGGTTTCTATAAGTGAAAATTAAAATCCTTTGTATATAAAGTCTTTTTCATGTTAAAGAGCTCATTTGTGTGCCAAAGAAGAAAAAATAAGTGCTAAATTGTGTTTTTGAGCCGAAGGAGTGAATTTACTGCAAACTGTGAGAATTCCTGAGGTGTGGCGCACCTGGGTCAAGGCGCAGCGCACGCGGTGCAAGAAATAAACTGAGATTTACAAAGGCACGATGCACCTGTTTATGGGCGTGGAACACCTACCTTCAAAGCTTGAAACTCATCCAAATCACTTCCTCCAAGCTCCAAACTTGCAAATTCCTCATTCCACAAGTAATTTAATCCCAAGTGCCATTGTGAGGGTTTTTCATCAGTTTTTAGGGTGTTTCAATAGGTAAAAAACAAAACCCTAGTTCCTTGCACAATCAATTGAAAAAGTTGCCTAGGGTTTGCAAAACTACAGTTTTTGTTGTATAATTCCCATCCCTCATTTTCATTTTTCTCTCAGTACACTTCACTCATATCACTTTCCCTCTCCTCTTCCATTCACACTCACCTATCCCCTTATTCCTAAAAATAAAAACCCTAGCACCTAATCCCACTACTCCCAAACCCTAATTGGCATCTCTAAACCCTAATCTCTGTTCCCCAAAACCACTGCTCACTCCCAAAAAACCTTGTAGTCAGCAACAAACTCCCACATCCACAGTCCCCACTCATCAATCCCTTCATTGAACAACAAACACCTATTGTTTATATAAAATATCTTCATACTCATCACTTCAACCCAAACAGTGGCAAACAAGGAGACAAATTCCCCTTATGAAAGAGATGAGGAAACAGTAAGCAATTCCTCCTAAGAACTTCATCCACCCAGAAGATCTCACAAGGGAGGCAAACATATCCGAGAGGAGCCCACTACACTTACTAAGATACTGGCTTGTCCTCTTGCTGTAGCATGCTTCAAACATTAATCGTGCTATCAATTTTGTGAGATGGTGGAAAGAGTCAAATACCATCATGAGCTGGCTAGATTGTTTGTCCTCCATCTTCATAATGACCAGGTCAATTTGGCAGGTGTTACATTCACTTTGGCACCTGAATCAATAGCTAAAGCAACAGGTATTCCGAATGTGGGAGAACAATGGAACAAGGGGCAGCTGGTTGACAAAGAGCATTATGAGCCCTATATCAAGGCTAGCTTTGAGAGGAAGATTACTAGAGTTTTCCCTTTCAGGTATCTTCAGGACACATATGATCCATTGTTGAAGCTCATAATTAAATATTTCAGCTGTGAAGGCAGATTTTCTCGCCTGTATGCCTACCACATCAGATTATTGATGCATTTCACTAGGGTGAGGATGATGAACCTCCCCTATTTCATGTGCCGGAATATTGAGAAAATGACCACATTTGTGAAAATAAAGCCTCCTCATCAATAGTACAACAACATTTATCACTTTGCATTAATCAAGAATGTAGTGTTGCATCAGCTGAGCCTGATGAATGTTTCATGGGATGATTTCATTTCTCATGAGGTTTTCACAAGTCCTCAAGTGATCACATCAGCTTTTCATGAGGCAGGAGGGCCTGCGCATCAGCAAGAAGTGCATGAGACTCAAACTACCAGTGCACCAGTATTCATCACTTACCAAAATGGGACAAGGAGGCTATTTGTAGCAACAAAACAAGTACTATCTCCACCCAGGGTGGAAGGGGTCTTGTTTCCTTCAACAAAAAAGCAGGTACAGGATAAAGGTAAAAAACCAATGCATGATGAGGGGCCTTCTGAAGGGCAAGAGAGAGATTTCATTCTCATTCAGGATGATGATATTGATTTCGGCCCCCAAAGCTCAAGACTAAAAGAGATCATCTAGGAACAAGAAGCAGATATTCATGCCTTAGCTCTTAACCTGGAAAGAGCTAAGTGGATTATAAACGAACTATCTTTAGCAAATGAACAAGTAGCTGGAGGATCAGCAAACGATCATGGAGATGCAAACTATAAGAGAAAACCAGCAAGCAGCCAAGAAGAGGGAAAACAAATTGACACCACTAAAGCAAGAGATTGAGTATGATCGTGAATCCTAGCTATAATATGCACTTGGAGAAGCTATTGGAGAAGGCTAACAAAGAGAAAAATATATTGAGGCACATGGCCTACCACTATTTGGCTAGAAACAAGATTTGCAAAGCAAGAATAAGGACCTTGAAGGCCAAATTGAGGAGAACTTTGAGGAGGAAGAAAGACCAAGATAGACTCAAAATCTTGGCTGAGGCTTCCTTAGCCCAACATAGTACTTGATACAAGTCACTCAGCTCAAATTTCAAGAAATTTGGCACACTTTATGTCAATTTTAAATTTTTGGAGGAAAAAACAAGATTTTCTGCCTAGTACGTAACGCCACCCAGCGCTCGCTTTTGCTAGGGACCTCCTTTGGAGGAAAAATTTACATTTTTGGATTCCAAATGCAAAATTATGAATTCCCACAAATGGCTTGAAAGTTTTGTCAAGTTTTGAGCTTCCAAAAGGGTCAAAAACACCTCAAAAATGCCCTTTCTGCCCCTTTTTGGCCACACAGGAAGCAGTGTTGGGAGAACTCATTTTGGGATGGGCAAATGAACTCCAAATTCAGAAATTCCACTTGTTCTAGAAAGTAGACAGATAGACCTTCCCAATAAGCCCACTTGGAGAAAAATTGGTGCAAGGGAAGGCCTCCAAAAGCAGTTGAAAAAGGCGTTATGCATAGGGACAATGGCGCGGCGCACAGAATAGAAAATTGTCATTTTTGCCAAAAAACTCTATTTTTTGCCCAGTTTTTTCTCAGTTTGACTTTTCTCTCTCTCATGGTGAAATTCATGATGTAATTTGATGTAACATGATGGAATTTGATTTAAAATGTTGAAAATTCACACATGGAGGTAGATACATCATGGAAAGGTAGTTTTGAACTAAATGAATCAGTTTCCTAGATTTTAGAGGCAAGCTATTCCACTGCCTACTTTTCAGTTCTTAGTTTAGATCTTGTTGGAACAACTCCTAAACTCATGAATTTGACCCCTAAATCTTAGCATGAGTTATTTTTTGTCTATATCTAGTAATTTTTCAGTCATTTGTCAAGGTTGGACTTTTGTGAAAGCTTTGAGCAGCATTGTACATTCATCTCTGCAGTTTAGCAAAGGAATAGACCAAGGTTTGCAGCATTTTGTGGTATTCTTGTGGCAAACTGATTTGGTATAGTGTCTTCTTCTGTAATTCAAGTTTTACATGTGTTTATGTATTCCATTTTCTCTCTTTTTCAGCTGAGCTAAATGAATCAAGGATAAAGGTAGAAATCATTGAAATTGCAGTGCTCTACCTAGGGTTTGTTTGGTTATTTATGTTTTCTACTGTTTGAAGAGGCTCCCTAAGACTCTCATGCCCTCTCCAACTCTTCACCAGTCTAAACACTCTCCATCTCATTCAATTTAAAGTACTAAAGCATTTTCCTACCTCGCCCCACAGAAACCTCTACAAAACTAAGTCCATTCCCCGGACCCAAATCTGCCTTTCACTTTTGAGCCAGCAAAACATCACCAAATTCAATCAAACTCCTTTGAGCACATACCTAGCCTAAAATTAATCTTTAAATTAGTCATCTCAAGCCTCATTTTCTATATTTTCTTGAGATTGAAAAGGAGAGATCCCTCTCCCGACCTGGTAGGGCTAGCTACTAGGTTAAGCATGGTTTGATGTTACCCTAGATTCTGCCTTTCTCAGCCTAAAGTAGACTTAGGCACTAACATAGTGGTGACCATACTAGGGAAGAAAAGCTTATTTGTTTGTTAGTGTTCTTGCTTTATAAACTACAGACGGAGCCTGAAGTTATGCCAGGAATTCTTTGAACTACACACTGCTTTATGAGTGCATAAGTAGATAGAAGCAGCTTCAGTCAATCTCTAGTCTAGTCTTATAAGTTGAACATCTGACTTGCAAATTGCCCTAGTACATCAAATAATTCTAGACTTTTGGATGATGAATTTAGAATTTAGTAGGCTGACAATATTGTAATGTCAATTTGATTTTTGGTAATAAATCAACACACTGGCTTCCAGACAGTACACCGAAGCAAATCCTGATCCTGATCCTCCTCCCATGTATGAAAACCCAAATCTTATTCCAAGAATTATTCGCCAAGAAAGTTCTGTGATTCTTGTGTTTAGATCTCGTTCATGCTTGGTCATTTTTGAATATCTTGAAGATCTTCCATTTGACGAAAGTTTTGAGCTATCCTTGTTTGAGACTAAGTCTTAAAGTGTCGTTGGTGCTACTGCACTAAATCATAAGTTTGTCAAGGATCTTGAAACTGAAAGCGAAAATCTATCAATTGACACTTATATTCTGAATCTTCAAACTTCAATTGTGGCTACTAATAATTCCAAGTTCTTAGAATTTGCATTTTCTACTCTTGGTTCATCTGTTGTTGTGTCTAATTCATAAATTCCTACTGATATTCCTTTTATTTCCACCATTCCCTTGCATCCCGCCATATTTGATAAGAAATCTGTAGTGGTTTCACCTCCATCCACTCCTTCTACACCTCAAACATCAAGAATTTCTTCACCCTTTCAACACCCCATACACCGGTCACTCCAACTCCTCCAACATCCCCAAGGCCAGTTGTAAATCCGCCTTGAGCAATGGCTGCCAGATATGCACGTCTTTTTTTGCCACAGAACTTGGATAACACACCTGCTGATTATCAAAACAAGATCCCATTGTTTGATGCTTCTCAAGGTGTCGTGGCACAGTAGCACATCGATCAAATGAATGATTTCTTTGATCTCCACAAGATTGATGCAAAAAATGTAACAATGAGATTATTTGTGCAAATTTTTAGAGGTGAAGTCAAAAAGTGGTTCAGAGCATTGCCGGCTGGAACAATCAATTCATTAGAAGCACTTCAAAGACAATTTCTAGTTCGCTAGGAGGTAAAGAAAAATCCCCTTCAAATCCTTTCAGAGCATGAGAACATAAAGAGAAATTTCGGTGAAAGTGTCCAAGATTACTGTGTTAGATTCAATACTGTTTATAATGCCATTCCAATTGAGATCAAACCACCTATGGGGCTGGATTTGATCAAATTTCCCTATGGTTTTGATCCCAATATGGCATATCAGTTGAGAGAAAGAGACTTGGCTACATTGGAGGACATGCAGAAAATTGTAGCAAGTGTTGAAGCGAATTTGTTGGCTAAGAGAGCTAGAACAAAGACCGAGAAGAAGGTGACTATCAAAGAAGAAGCTTCTACTTCAGATCATTTGCTCCGTAAGATTGAGAAGATGTTTCTTAGATTCACCATTGCTGATAAGCCAGAGACACAAGTTAGAAATCCAAATTTTTGTGGCCAGCAGCAACCACAATTTAGAATCAAGCAAAGGGAGAAAAGAGCTCAAGATCCATCTGCTCAACAACAAGTCAAAACACCATTATAGCATAACTATGTTCACGACACTAAATCAAAATATGATGAGGCCCAAATTGGAGAAGAGAATTGCTTCTTTACACCAGATAATTTGCCAATTTATATCACTGAAGATGAAGAGTATTCAAAAAGTCCAGCTATCCAAAAGGATGAAGATTTTATATTGGTAAATGAAACAGTCCTATAAGAGGAATCAGATGAATATCAGAGAAGATACATGAATGCATTGACAGCGCAGCAAAGGCAATACTCACTTAGGAGTAGGGATGTTCCTATAAATCCAATTTAGAAAACGAAGGAAGTAGCACCACCAAAGAATGACTCTCCAAATGTGCAGAAGAAGAGAAAGGAGCCAGCAGATGCTACTCCTAGTAAAGTGCAATCAGCAAAAGAAAAGTCAAATTAGCCAAGTGCAATAAAGGATAAAACTGAAAGGAAAGATGCTTCAGTCAAAAAGGTAGAGAAAACTATAGCCTTTAGCTTAGAAAATGAAATTTCTAAGTTAAAAGTATCAATACCTTTGACTGAATTAATGAAGAACAGCAGTTATAAAGGTCAAGTGGCTAATATTTTGAATGTAGATCCTTTATTTGATATGGTAAATGTAGAAGATGACCAACTTGAAGGTATCTTTGGTCTGGAATTAGAAGGTCAATCTGAGGATAGTGATGTAGCTCCTTTTTACATCAGCCTTAGATTGCATGATTATGTTTTTCACAATGCCATGTTTGATTTGAAAGCGTCTCATAATCTCATGCCAAAGGCAATCATGGAGAAATTGGGTTTGGACATCACTAGAAAGTATCATGATCTTTATTCCTTTGATTCTGGTAGAGTAAGATGTATTGGTCTCATTAAAAATTTGGTTGTTAGTTTGGATCAGATTCCAACAAAAAATGTTCTTATGGATGTAGTTGTGGCTGACATTCCCCCTAGATTTGGCATGCTTCTATCTAGATCATGGGGAGAAAAACTCAAGGGGTCATTACAATTAGATTTCTCCTATGCTACTATTCCTGTGTTTGGTCAAATGAGGACATTATATAGAAAGAAAAAGATGAAATACATGATCACGAGCAAGGAGAAACCTATGAATCATCCAATTAATTATGTACATACAGATTTAGAGTCTTTTGTTCTGTATTCTGATAGTTTCAATGATGTAAATAGTCAATTAGTTGAAGTAGAAGATATTCCAGAGATCACTGAAAATTTCAGAGCTATACTTCATCAAGAAAGGCAAAGGCTTGAAGGTACCACTGAGCAGTCAACATTCCACCAGCAACAAGAAAAAGATGGACAGCAGCCAAAGATAGAAAAATAGGCAGAATTTCAGTATTTGGAAGAGGAAGTTGGCTTGTGGAGTATGGACTTTGATGGAGTAGTAGGTAGTGAAGGTGTCGGAATTGGTATTTGGATACGCATCCCTGTTTTCTCACCAAATAAGGTCCCAAGTAATGTAAGAGTTTGTTCCTACAAGTTGGCTTTTGATTGTTCTAATAATGAAGCAGAATATGAGGCACTAATTGCTGGTTTGAAAATCCTCAAAAAGCTTAATGCCAAAAGAATTTCAGTTTATGGCGGCTCCAGATTAGTAATCAAGCAAGTCAAGGGAGAGTACCAAGCAAAACATCCTCAAATGAGGGCTTATCGTAATGCAGTTTTAGACATTTTGAGGATGTTTCCAGATTTCACTTTGACATGTGTTCCACGTGCACAGAATGTTATTGCAAATTCCCTTGCAATAGCAACAAGTAACTTGAAGATTCTGATGAATTCAAACAATAAGTTTGAAATTCATGTGAAACATCACCTGGTTGTCCTTGATAATCAAAGATATTGGAAAGTGTTTCAAGATGATAATGAGATTGAATATTTTCTGCGAAATGAAGGTAAATATCAAGATACTTCTATAGATGGCGAGCAAGATTGGGGAGAACCAGATTTAGAAGTAAATCAGATGGAAGTTTTGCAGCTAAAAGACAATGTCATCCCTAAAGGCCTCATACCTTTAGAGGAATGATTTGACCAAGATGATGTAGCCCAGAAACCAAGTTTGATGCCGACTGAAAAGGGAGTTGAAGACGTGAATATTGGAATAGCAGAAAACCAAGGATGGTGAAGTTGTCAAAGGTGTTTCCTCCTCAGGTAAAGGCAAAGTACATTAGTTTATTGTCTTCATTTACTGATTTATTTGCATGGGACTATTTAGATTTGGAGTACAATAAAAGTATAATTCAGCACGTCATTACAATCAAGCCATTTCGCCAAAAGCTGAGGATCAATCCTAAATTGCTTCCATCTATAGAAAAGGAGGTGAATCGATTATACAAGGCTGGTATAATCGTTCCAATCATATTTTCAAAATGGATTTCCAATTTGGTGCCCATGCAGAAGAAAACAGGTGAGATTAGATTATGCATTGATTTCAGAAATTTGAATAAGGTGTCTTTGAAAGATAATTATCCATTGTCTAAGATGGACCACACAATTCAAAGAGTGGTTGGGGCATCTCGTATGTCACTGCTTGATGGGTATTCCAGATACAACCAGATTTTGGTCCATGAGGATGATAGAGACAAAACATCATTCACCACACCGTGGGGGACTTTCCATTATGCCAAGATGCCATTCAGTTTAAAGAATGTTGGTGCAACTTTTCAGTGGGATATGGATATCGCCTCTGCCAATGAGAAAGATGTATTTTTAGTTGTTTATCTTGATGTTTTGAAAACTTTTTATAATTCAGATGAGGAACATCTTTATCATTTGAAGATTTTTTTTTAGTGATGTAGAAAGTATGGCATATCTCTTAATCCCAAAAAGAGTTTGTTTGCCATGGATGAAGGAAAGATTCTCAGTCACATCATATCAAAGGAGGGTATCTGCATCAATCCTACTCGAGTGGAAGCTATTTAGAAAATTGATTTTCCCCGCAAGAAAAAGGAGATCCAAGCATTCAACAATAAGATGAATTTCTTGTTTCATTTTGTGCCAAATCTAGCAGAACATTTGAGGGAAATCACAAACATGTTAAAGAAAGATAGTGTAGTAAAGTGGACCGAAGAAGCTATCAAGTCTTTCAATTTGGTAAAGTTGGCCCTTTCCTCAACTCCAATTTTGATCAACCCCAATTATTCCCAAGATTTTATTTTATTTTTATTCGCTTCAGAGCATACTATGGCAGTGGTCTTAATGCAAAAAAGAGATCAGCTTGAGAAGCCAATTGCCTTTTTCAGCAGAACAATAAGAGATGCAGCCTTAAAGTATAATATTATTGAGAAGTAAGCTCTTGTCTTGGTGAAAGCTGTGAAATATTTCCGAGTATATATTTTGCATTCTCATATTCTTACCTATGTTCCTAACATAGTCGTCAAAGATGTTTTAGTGCAGACAGATCCATAAGGGAGACGAGGCAAATGGATCATAGCTTTGTTAGAATATGACTTGGAAATAAAGCCAACAAAGCTCATCAAGGGACAAGGTTTGGAAAAACTAATGGCGAGGTCTAATTTGCATGCCTTGGACATAAATTTAATTGCTGCTATGTCTGAAGAAGATGAGGACAGCTCACTTTTTCAGGTATCAAAAACTTTTATTCATTCCCCTTGGTATTTTGATATTGTATATGTGCTCCAAAATCTTTCACCACCTTCGGGAATGGATAAAAATAAAAGTAGAACTCTGAAATTAAAGGCTACCAAATTTTGTATTATAAATAATGCATTCTATTGGAAAGATCCCAGCGGTGTCTTGCTGAATTGCTTGGTTGAGGAAGAGGTAAAACAGGTCATGGATGATTTTCACAAGGGGGATTGTGGAGGTCGCCTGTTTTGGAAGACAACGGAAAATAAAATTTTGAGAGTAGGGTACTATTGGCCTACCCTCTTTGCTGATGTGTATAAAATTGTTACGAGCTGCCATGAATGTCAAATTTTTTAGGGAAGGAGAAAATTACAGCCATTACCTCTCAAACCAGTTGAAGTAAGTGCTTCGTTTCAGCAGTGGGGCCTTGATTTTATTACAGAGATCCACCCTACATCTTCAGCTTAGCATAAGTGGATCTTGACAGCGATGGACTACTTTACAAAATGGATTGAGGCCATCCCCACTCTCCAAGCCACTGATACAATAATAATCAGTTTCTCAAACATAATATTTTGTCACATTTTGGTTGTCCAAACAAGTTGATTGATTTTTGTAATAAATATCAAATTACCTTGGGGCATTCAACTGCATACTATCCACAAGGTAATGGATTGGCAGAATCTTCAAATAAATCATTGGTTAACATTATCAAAAAGCTGTTGGAAACAAACAAAAAGAGTTGGCATAAAAATCTTGTTAATGCACTTTGGGCAGATAGAGTAAGTCAGAAGAAATCAATTGGCATGTCTCCTTTTGAACTAGTGTATGGTGTCGACACAATATTCCCGACATCTCTCACATCCCGGTGGTAAAATTTCTGCAGGAAGCTGGCAGCGAAGAGGATCATTTTCAGCGAAGGATAAACCAAATGATCCATTTACAGCAGACGAGAGAGGAGGTTTTCGAGAATACCTTCAAGTTGCAAGAGAGAATCAAGAAAATCTATAACCAGAAGGCAAAATCAGATAAGTTTCATATTGAAGACATAATGCTCAAATGGGATGCTAGAAACAAAGACAAAGTTAATCATGGAAAATTCGAGAATATGTGGAAAGGTCCATTCAAAATTGCTGCATATCGGGGCCAAAATGCTTTCTTGCTGAAAGAAATGAATGGAGAAGATTGGCCAGGTGGGCCGGTAAATGGTTGGCTACTCAAACGGTACTATCTTTGAAATGTTTTCTGCTGTCATATGTATCATTGTACATACCATTTTATTTTCCTCATTGCAAGTGTGTATTTTCATCATTCATTCAGTTTGGGGCCCGAAGTGAAGGCTATAAAATTAAAGGTCTGATTTCAGTTTTGGTGTGAATTGTTTGCGTCAGTTTGAGTTGGTTTTCAGTTGAATTTCAGTCTTAAAATTGAGTCAGTTTTGAGTCACATTCCAGTCCTGAAATTCAATCGGTTTTGAGTTAAGAGATTGGTTTTGGTTTATTGAAGTTATTAACTCCATAGCCCAAAGGAAGAAGGCACTATCTGCTTTCTAGAGATCTGTAGTTCTTGGCACCTCCAAGGAGCTACCATCCCCATTGGAGCTAATGTTAGCGTTGGTATCTTCATCCCTACATCAGTGATCAAAATTCTCTTATTGCATTTCATTATAGATGTCTCATCCAATTAGCTGCATTCCATTAGGATCATGGATCATCTGATGGCAGTGGCATTTTATAATTTTTTCCCTCATGATCTTTACCCGCTGGCCCATTTTCAGGTCATTTACAATCATTTTTGTCTTTACATCTGCAAAAAGTCATTTTTAGGGTTTTAGGTCTCATTAGGTTTATCGTTTGTCCTCAAGGTCTTGTAAAAGCTCAGTAATGGTCAACAAGCACATGAGGAGGTGAATAAAGTCTCAGAAATCAAAAATTTCAATAATCATATGCTCAGTGATTGATTTTTCCTCAAAACCCTGTTTTGAGGAAAAACATAGGTTTTTATATTTTATGTATCAAATTTCATGTAATTTCATTTTTCCTATATGTAATAATTTTGAGATGCGGCCCTGGTCACCTCGCCAAGATCTTGCACTCTAGCTCCTGCAAAAGATCAAAAATTCAAAGCAATTAGTCCAACAAAGGAAAAGAACAAATCAAACTGCCAAAACAGGGTTTTAAAACCAAGTGAAAAGCCAAACATTACAAAGTGGGTTTTTATAAGTGAAAATTAAAATCCTTTTTATATAAAGTCTTTTTCATGTTAAAGAACTCATTTGTGTGCCAAAGAAGAAAAAACAAGTGCTAAATCGTGTTTTTGATCCGAAGGAGTGAATTTACTGCAAACTGTGAGAATTCCTAAGGCGCGGCGCACCTAGGTCAAGGCACAACGCCCCTGGCCGACGCGGCACACACAGTTCAGGAAATACACTGAGATTTACAAAGGCGTGGTGCACCTGTTTGTGGGCACGGCGCACCTGCCTTCAAAGCCCGAAACTCATCCAAATCGCCTCCTCCAAGCTCCAAACTTGTAAAATCCTCATTCCACAAGTAAGTTAACAATCCCAAGTGCCATTGTGAGGGTTTTCCATCAGTTTTTAGGGTGTTTCAATAGGTAAAAAACAAAGCCCTAGTTCCTTACACAGTCAATTGAAAAAGCTACCTAGGGTTTGCAAAACTACAGTTTTTTTTGTCTAATTCCCATCACTCATTTTCATTTTCTCTCACTACACTTCACTCATATTACTTTCCCTCTCCTCTTCCATTCACACTCACCTATCCCCTTATTCCTAAAACTAAAAACCATAGCACCTAATACCGCTACTCCTAAACCCTAATTGGCATCTCTAAACCATAATCCTCATTCCCCAAAACCATTGTTCACTCCCAAAAAACCCTGCAGTCAGCAGCAAACTCCCACATCCACAGTCCCCACTCATCAATCCCTTTCATTGAACAAAAAACACCTATTGTTTATATAAAATCTCTTCATACACATCACTTCAACCCAAATAGTGGCAAACATGGAGACAGATTCCCTTTATGAAAGAGATGAGGAAACAATAAGTGATTCCTCCCAAGAACTTCATGCACCCAGAAGATCTCACAAGGGAGGCAAACATATCTAGGAGGAGCCCACTACACTTACTGAGCTATTGGCTTGTCCTCATGCTGTAGCATGCTTCAAACATCAATCCTGCTATCAATTTTGTGAGATGGTGGAAAGAGTCAAATACCATCATGAGCTGGCTAGATTGTTTTTCCTTCATCTTCACAATGGCCAGGTCAATTTGGTAGGTGTTACATTCACTTTGACACCTGAATCAATAGCTGAAGCAATAGGTATTTTGAATGTGGGAGAACAATGGAACAAGGGACAACTAGTTGAAAAAGAGAATTATGAGCCTTATATCAAGGTTGGCTTTCAAAGTCAGAGTAGTAAAGCTTTCCCTTTCAGGTATCTTTAGGACACATATGCTCCATTGCTAAAGCTCATAATTAAATATTTCAGCTGTGGAGGCAGATTTTCTCGCCTGTATACCTACCACATCAAATTATTGATGCATTTCACTAGGGTGAGGATGATGAACCTCCCCTATTTCATGTGTTGTAATATTGAGAAAATGACCACATTTGTGAAAACAAAGCCTCCTCATCAGCAGTACAACAACATTTATCACTTTGCATTAATCAAGATTGTAGTGTTGCATCAGCTGAGCCTGATGAATGTTTCATGGAATGATTTCATTTCTCATGAGGTTTTCACAAGTCCTCAAGTGATCCCATCAGTTTTTCATGAGACAAGAGGGCCTTCGCATCAGCAAGAAGTGCATGAGACTCAAACTACCAGTGCACTAGTATTCATCACTTACCAAAAGGGGAAAAGGAGGCTATTTGCATAAGAAAAACAAGTACTATCTCCACTCGGGGTGGAAGGGGTCTCGTTTCCTTCAACAACAAACAGGTACAGGACAAAGGTAAACAACCAATGCATGATGAGGGGCCTTCTGAAGGGCAAGAGAGAGATTTCATTCTCATTCAAGATGATGATGTTGATTTGGGCCCCCAAAGCTCATGACTGAAAGAGATCATCCAGGAAAAAGAAGTGGATATTCATGCCTTGGCTCTTAACCTGGAAAGAGCTAAGTGGATTATAAACTATCTTGAGTAGAGGAACAAGCAGCCAGAGGATCAGCAGACGATCATGGGCTGCAAACTATAAAAGAAAACCAGCAAGCAACCAAGAAGAGGAAAATCAAATTGACACCACTAGAGCAAGAGATTGAACCTGATCGTGAATCCTAGATAGAGAGGACTAATATGCACTTGGAGAAGCTACTGGAGAAGGCTAACAAAGAGAAAAAGATATTGAGGCACATGGCCTACCACTATTTGGCGAGAAATAAGATTTGCAAAGCGAGAATAAGGACCTTGAAGGCCAAATTGAGGAAAACTTTGAGGAGGAAGAAAGACCAAGATAGACTCAAAATCTTGGCTGAGGCTTCTTTAGCCCAACATAGTACTTTATGCAGGTCACTCAGCTCAAATTTCAAGAAATTTGGCACACTTTTTGTTAATTTTGAATTTTTGGAGGAAAAAACAGGATTTTCTGCCTAGTGCGTAGCGCCACCCGACGCTTGCTTTTGCTAGGGACCTCCTCTAGAGGAAAAATTTACATTTTTGGATTCCTCATCTAAAATTATGAATTCCCACAAATGGCTGGAACTTTTGGTCAAGTTTTGAGCTTCCAAAAGGGTCAAAAACACCTCAAAAATGCCCTTTCTGCCCCTTTTTGGCCACACATGAAGCAGTGTTGGGAGACCTCATTTTGGGATGGGCAAATGAACTCCAAATTCAGAAATTCCACTTGTTCTGGAAACTAAAAAGATAGACCTTTCCTAAAAGCCCTATTGGAGCAAATTTGGTGCATGGGAAGGCCTCCAAAATCATTTGCAAAAATTCGTTACACACAGGGACTGTGGCACGGTGCACAGGATGGAAAATTGTCATTTTTGCCAAAAAACTCTGTTTTTCACCCAGTTTTTTATCAGTTTGACTTTTTTCTCTCTCATGGTCAAACTCATGATGTAATTTGATGTAACTTGATGGAATTTGATGTAAAAAAGTTGAAAATTCACACATGGAGGTAGATACATCATGAAAAGGTAGTTTTGAATTGAATGAATCAGTTTCCTAGATTTTAGAGGAAAGTTGTTCCACTGCCTACTTTTCAGTTCTTAGTTTAGATCTTGTTGGAACAACTCCTAAAATCATGAATTAGACCCATAAAGCCTAGCATGAGTTGTTTGTTGTCTATATCTAGTTGTTGAGGAGGTAAATCCCCTCTGTGGACAGAGGCGATCCTTACTAGCCCAGACCGGGTCTAGCAACAATCATACAACGCTACAGAAAAAGTTTGTAATTGCAAATTAACAGACCAGTGATGAAGGCCTACCTAGATTCCAACGCTAGTGTTTGTAGAAGAGGTGGTGCTCCCGCTCCTTTGCTCTGGCAGATCACGATCCTCACGACCTCCGTGAATAGACACCTGCACATACAAGAAACGACACAAACACAAACATAAAATCCAGAATATGCAACTATATATCAGTCAGAAAGGATATAACTCATCATCATCACAAATAACAATAAGAGTGGAACCATAACCAATAGTCGTTCATTAACACTTAATCAAAGAAGAATACAACCAAAGTTCTGACGCTGGATTCTCCTTTGGCGGGTAGTCAGCAGCACATGTCTCGCAAAGCCTGTCGGGAATAAGGACAAGCCTCTCTCTTTGATTCTTGGAAAATAATCTCCTTGCTTGGATTTGGCCTTATGGGAATCAAGAAGGCTCTTGCAGCATGAAGCTCTTGGAAACTTGACAATTCTCAATCTCTGGAACTAGCTTGCCAAGGAAAATGGACAAGCTTTTATAGATGGAGGAAGGGGAGTTGGGATCATCCACAATAATCATGGGATTGGCTTTATCACCAAGGAAGCTTACATGAGAGGTGGCAAACCACTTCCTCTCTATGGAAATCTGTAGCCAAACCACCCAACTCAAGATAGATTCAATCTAGGAAGTTGTTAGGATGAATCTTCCGCCATTTGTTTGTTAAAAAACACCACTGATTATGGTTGGCACGAGTGCGACTCTGTGACATAGTGCCAGCTAGCACGCCCTCTTTGGAGGATTTCCCCCATTGGCACGAGTGCTACACTATCGAACCGCGCCAATTGAAAAAGGGCTATTTTCAAGGTTTTTTAGCAAGAGATGTCTTCAGGGCAAATGAAGCTCATGTTCAGGGGAATGCAATGCAAGTGTTCGCAGATCATGTCACTTCTCATAGGTCCCGGAATGAGTCCTCCAAGATGCGGGAGACGGGTAATAGGGACAGTGAAAAATTGTTGTGTAACATTCCCCTATCCTTAATGTACCTTATTAAACACTTCCCATCACTGATATCCCTCAAATTCCTCATTTTCCCACAAACCCTAGTTTCTTGCTACAATTTGACAATTTTCCAGGCTAGGCCTATGTTTTTCCCTATTGGACCTCTTCCCCTCACTCAATATTTGAAATTCCACTTTCCCCTATTTCCTAACATCTCTGCCTACTTCCCAAAATTTTCTCAAGAATTTAGAAGCCCCTTATCCCCTTCATTTCACTTCATTTTGACAAATCCCCTGTTCCACACATCAGGAGAGGTTTTACTCAAATGCTATTTTTGAGCAAGAAAAAATGAATTTGGAAAAAGTGAGATATTTTTTGGGCCAAAATAGGCCAAGGAAGAAAAACCTCCTTCACTTTTTGCATAGGTGTCATGGCTTTAGAGAAATGTCAAAAATACAAGTTGCCTCAAGAGAGTTAATGCACCTCTAAAGTGACCTTGGGAAAATCAAAATTTCTCCTATATTGGTTGGCCAAATGACTTTCTTGATGATTTAAATGATAACTAGACACAAAAATCTTTCCAATGAGCTATCATGAGCTAAATTTAGAGTTGATAAAGACCTTCAAAAGTTGACTGCAACAGCACTTTGCATTTAGGCAGCCTCATTTTCCACATTTTGACCAGTCGTAGGATATTTGACTTTTAGCAGGGAAAATAACATCCAAATTGGAAAATTCAAGATTTTATAGAAATTATACTCGATACGATTTCCAACGAGCTATCCTGCACCATATTTGGACACCAGTAAGGCCTCTAAAACTTGATCTAAAAGTGGCGCTATGCATAGAATCAATGGCGCTGCGCAGAGAAATTTTCAACACAGGCTTTTCCAATAGGTGTGTAGCACTACTAGCGCTACGCTTTTGATGGGAGCCTCCATTTGCTAAATAAGTTTATATTTTTTGGAATCTGCATGAAAAGTTATGCATGCTGAGAAATTGCTGAGAAATTTTGATAAGCTCTGGACCTCCAGAAGAGCCAAAAACACCCAAAAAGTGCCCTCTCCGCCACGTTTTTGCCACATAGGAAGAATTCTTGGGAGATTTCATTTTTGGAGGAGAAAATTGACTCCAAATCAAAAAATTCAAGCTGTCCCAGAAAGTATACTCACCAAGATTTCCAATGAACTATTCTACACTTGATTTGGCCTTCAGGAAGCCTTCCAAAACTAGCCTGGAAAAAGCGCTACACATAGGATCAGTGGCGCTGCGCATAGGAGAAATTTTGCCAGTTTTGCCTATTTGTTCAGAATTTCGCCTAGTTTAACTATTAGTTGACTTTTTCTTCTCCCATTGGTAAATTAACTATGTAATATGATGTGATATGATGTACTATGATGTAAATATGATGAAAAATCACTTGAGGGGGTAGGTACATCAGTTAGAATTACTTGGAGGATGAATGAATTAGTTTCCATAATTTTAGAGGCAAGCTGTTCCACTGCCTATTTTCTAGTTCCTAGTTTAGATATTGTTGAAACAGCTCTTGACTCATGGATTCAACCCCTGACGGCTAGCATAGGTGGTTTGATGCCTATTTCTTGTACTTTCTTAGTCATTTGTAAAGGTTATACTCTTATGGATGCATTGAGCACTATTGTAAATCACTTATGCAATTTGGCAAGGAAATGAAACAGGGTTTTGCAGCATTTTGTGGGATTCTTGTGGTAATGTGAATTAGCATTGTTTTCTCCTCTATTATTTAGTTTATCTTATGTGGATATGTGCCATCATCTCTCATTTTCTACATAACTAAATGAATCAAGATTAAAGGGTGGAATCCGTTGATGTTCAGTGCTCTGCCTTGGGGTTTTATTTAGTTCTAAATGTTTTCTGTTGTTTGAAGAGGACTCATGGAACTTGCATGCCCTTTCCAACTCCTCACCAGTCTTTCGACTCACCATCACATTCATTTCAAAGTGCTAAAACACTTGCCTACCTCGCCCTACAAAAACCTCTACAAATCTAAGTTGATTCCCAGACCCAAAGCTACCTTCCTCATTTGATCTAGAAAACAACCATTAAAATCAATCAAATTCCTCTAAGCATATACCTAGCCTAAAATTAGTATTCATATCAATCATCTCGAGCCTTACTTGCCATATTTTCTTTGAGATTGACAAGGAGAGAGCCCTCTCCCGACCTGGTAGGGCTAGCTACCAAGTTAAGCGTGGTTTGATGTTACCCTAGACTTGCCTTTCTCAACCTGAGGTAGATTTAGTCCCTAACATAGTGGCGACTCCACTGGGGAACGTAGTTTTATGTTCCTTACCAAAATGTAATCAAGTTCAGATCTTATTAATGATGGTGAACAACGATCAAACACAGCAAGGCTGAAATCATTCACTTGGCGACTCCAAATTAGTTTTGACATCAGATCCAAGGACTCCACTGGAGGATGAACTTGACCAACAAAAACATGAAAGGACAATATGGACAGATTAGGTATTCAAGTTGGAATTTCATCCAAGAAATTATGTTCTTTGTTATAAATTATTTCTTCTCTTTTCCTAAGAATGTCAAGAAGGCTTTACAAAGTATACTGTGTTTGAGAAAAGATCCCAGACCTGCATTTGATTCTTTCCCTTTGAATATTGCGAATACCAAATATTCGCATGCCTTTGGTCTTGATCAAGACCTATCTTTTGAATCTTGTGATGACCGTCTTCAAACTGATGAGCCTCAAGAAACCAGGACTGATTCTACTCCTTCTATACATATTCCTATACCTTGTAAAATTTCAGATCGATACAAGCCTCTGATTTTACCTCCTATATCCCATGCTTTCCCTAAAAATCATGACCTATATCTACCAAGATTTGATGGTGACTGTAACGACATCACTGTTGAGAGACATGTATTAAATTTTGAGTCTTTTCTTGACCTTTTTGAAGTTGATGAAGAAGATGTCAGTATTGGGCTTTTTGCTCTTTCTTTGCAAGGAAAAGTCAAGAGTTGGTTCAAAACCTTGCCTAATGCAAGCATCTTAGATTTCCAGCAGTTCGTCAAAGTTTTCCTCGAAAAGTGGGTGGTCAGACATAACCCTTTCTTGATTCTAAAAGAGTATAAACAACTGAAAACACTGCCAGGGGAGACAGTACAACAATTTTCTGCCAGATTTAACCAAGACTACTTTTCGATGCCGGTTAATATAAGACCTCCTCCTGGATCCGCTCTCTTGCACTACCCAGGTGCCTTTGATCTAGAAATGGAGTTTTAGCTGAGGGAAAGGAACCTTGCAACACTTGAAGAGATGCAAAACAATGCAGTAGATGTAGAGGGTAATTTGTTGATCAGAAGGGCAAAGTTGAAGGAAGAAAAGGTGAAGAACATAGATCTAGAGGAATCGACATCCTTAGAGGTAAAGCTTGACATTTTGGTAAGTGTAGTGGAAGAAATGATGCAAAAGATCACCACAAAGAATGAGTATGATGTTCAAGATCATTGCTCGCTGATTGAAGAAGAACAAATGGTTGATCGAAAACATTTTGTTTCTTATTGCAGTTCTCATAGACCTAATAATGATTCTTTTATAGATCATCTTGGAGAAGAGAGATCTATTGATATGATATGCATGCTTGATGACATATTTTTTACTGACGATTTGCCTCAGTTTGATTAGTATGATGTTGATTATGTTCTCCAAATAGAAGCTAATCTTGCAGACAAATCAGCAGTTAGTTTGGGGGAGGAGGAAGTTCACTTTCAGCAGCTCGAATATAGTGATAACCTGATACATATCAACTATGGAAGTGAGGAGGAAAGTGCAGCAAATTTTGAAGTAAGTGAAGGATCTTTGCCTTTTTTTTTTGCTTCGTTTCAGTTCATCAGAGACAATTTTCATGCAATCAGAAATCAACCGTCGATAAATTTCGATCTTGACCATCTTGAGGGTAGTGAAATCCTTGTTCAAGACTTTTCATATCTGCAGTATCCGAATGCCATTGATTTTCAGGTTCCAAATGAAGACTTGGAAGCTGGACCATATGATCAAATGATGCCAGATGATTTCGTACCATTTTGTTTTGAATCATTTCAGTTTTTGAAGGGAAAATTGCATAGTATATCTTCAAATGAGCAGCCTATAGGAAATCATGTAATCTCATCAAAACCAATAGAAAATGGGTTGCAGCAGTCTTTTCAAGTTTTTCACAATCCAATAGCTGATGCGTTGGATGATGTCTGCAGTCAAAGTCCTTCTCCCTTAGCTACCTGTGAGCTTGAAATGTGTATTGATACAAACTTGATTTAGCAGTCGGTTTCTTTGTCATTATTAGCAGGGGTCTTGTCACAAAGCTCAGATGAAAGTTTGCATTCATGGTACGAGGAGAAGAAAAGTAATCCATTCAATGAGCTAAATTCCAGTGTGCATGAATTTCAAGATCCTTATGCAGTCTTTTCGGAGTCAGATAGAGAATCCATATCATTCAACGGATCTATTTACAAGTTTTCATGGGAGTTTCCTTTCAGTAGTTCTCTCTTGTTGTTCAATAACAAGCACATGTGGAGAATGCAAACAACAGCTAGAACGCTTACTTGGTTGCATTGGTTGTTTCATTTCACCTGATCAAGTGAAGAATGGAACAATTAGAGTATGTTTTATTGAATAAGCTCCATTTTGAGCATATCTTCCAGTTTGTCAGTTGTGTTTTAGTCTTGACTTAAGTTCCATAATGTCATTTTTGATGTTTTTGTTGAAGTTTATTGACTCCATATTGCCCAATGGATAAGGCACTGGTCTACTCGCCCAAAGATCTGTGGTTCTTGGCACCTCCAAGGAGCTACCATCCCCATTGGAGCCAATGTTAGTGTTAATCTTTGAAGCCTTCCTCCAGTGATCAAACATGCTCTTACAAAGTGATTTTAAGATGTCAAAGTCAAATTTTGACATTTCAGGGAGTTTTCCAGTAAAATTTGGTCACTAGGTATTAGGTCTAGGGTTTATTTTCACTCCTTCCAAATTTTTCCAAATGTCGGTCCATGTCACCATTCAACTGAGTGTACCATCATTCAAAGAGTGGTTATCATCATTTCAGGTTCCAATGGGTCATTTTACACTTTGTTCGTGCTTCAATTGTACTTGGGTAAGGCTCATTTCCCTCTCCTAGGGTTTTCAAGGTAATTTCTCTTGGATGGTCAAATCATCAACAAAACTTGTGTCCTGATGTTCATACACCTTCTCCTATCCTTAATGAACCTTATTAAACACTTTCCATCACTGATATCCCTCAAATTCGTCATTTTCCCACAAACCCTAGTTTCTTGCTACAATTTGACAATTTTCTAGGCTAGGCCTGTGTTTTGCCCTATTGGACCCCCTCCCCTCACTCAATATTTGAAATTCCACTTTCCCATATTTCCTAACATCTCTCCCTACTTCCCAAAGTTTTCTCAAGAATCTATAAGCCCCTTATCCCCTTCATTTCACTTCATTTCGAAAAATCCCCTGTTCCACACATCGGGATAGGTTTTACTCAAATGTTGTTTATGAGCAAGGGAAAATGAATTTGGAAAAAGTGAGAGAGATTTTTATCCACAATAGGCCAAGGAAGAAAAAACTCCTTTACTTTTTACACAGGTGTCATGGTTTTAGAGAAATGTCAAAAATACAAGTTGCCTCAAGAGAGTTAATGTACCTCTGAAGTGACCTTGGGAAAATCAAGATTTCTCCTAGCTTCGTCGGCCAAATGACTTGCTTGATGCATGAAATGATAACTAGACACAAAGATATTTCCAATGAGCTATCATGAGCTAAATTTTGAGCTGAGAACGGCCTTCAAAAGTTGACTGCAATAGCACTCTGCATTTAGGCAGCCTCATTTTCCACATTTTGACCAGTCATGGGAGACTTGACTTTTGACAGGGAAAATGACCTCCAAATTGGAAAATTCAAGATGTTCTCTAAATTATACTTGATAAGATTTCAAACGAGCTATCTTGCACCAAATTTGGACACCCGGAAGGCCTCCAAAACTTGATCTGAAAGTGGCACTATGCAAATAATCAATGGTGTTGCGCATAGAAATTTTCAACACATGCTTTTCCAACAGGTACGTAGTGCCACCGGCGCTATGCTTTTGATAGGGGCCTCCATTTGCAAAAACTTTTACATTTTTGGAATCAGCATGAAAATTTATGCATGCTCAGAAATGTCTGAGAAATTTTGACAAGTTCTGGACCTCCAGAAGGGTCAAAAACACCCAAAAAGTGCACTCTCTGCCACTTTTTTGCCACAGAGGAAGTAGTCTTGGCAGATTTCCTTTTTGGAGGGGAAAATGGACACCAAATCAAAAAATTCAAGTTGTCCCAGAAAGTAGACTCAACAATATTTCCAATGAGCTATTCTACAGCTGATTTGGACTTCGAGAAGCCTTCCAAAATTGGCCTAGAAAAGAGTTATGCATAGGATCAGTGGCACTCTGCATAGGAGAAATTTTGCCAGTTTTGCCTGTTTGTTCAGAATTTCGCCCAGTTTAGCTGTCAGTTGACCTTTTCTTCTCCTATTGGTAAATTAATGATGTAATATGATGTGATATGATGTACTGTGATGTAAATATGATTAAAAATCACTTGAGGGGGTAGATACATCAGTTAGAATTGCTTGGAGGATGAATGAATCAGTTTCCATAATTTTAGAGGCAAGTTGTTCCACTGCCTATTTTCTAGTTCCTAGTTTAGATGTTGTTGAAACTGTTAGCACTCAAATCTACCTTAGGCTGAAATAAGGTAAAACTCAAAGCTACATCAAACCACGCTCAGCCTCGTAGCTAGCCCTACAAGGACAGGAGAGGACTCTCTACAGGTCAATCTCAGCAAAGATAATCGATGAGGCTCGAGATGACTAAAACAAAAGCTAATTTTAGGCTAGATATGGAGTACAAAGGTTTGATTTGATTTTTTAGGATTTTTGTGTTGAAACAAGGAAAGGAAAATTTGGGCTTGGGGATGAGGCACAGTTTTTGCAGAGGTCTATTTGGGGCAAGGTAGGCGATCGTCTTGATGCTTTCAAAGGGAATGAATGGGTAGATCAGACTGGTGAGGAGCTAAGGAGAGCAAGAAGCTTTCAAGGATTCTCCTTAAACGGATGAAAACATAGAAAATTAAACAAACTTAAAGGCAGAGCATAACCATAAATGGATTCTACCTTAACACTTCATTTGTTCAATTGAAGAAGATGAAAGAATGAAAATGATACACATAACAACTTACAATTACTGAAAGAAGCACACCATCAAAACATAAAGCCACATGGATCCCAAACAATGTTGCAAAACCCTGGTCTTTCCTTAGCCAAAAATGCAGAGAAAATATGTACAATAGTATGCCAAAGAAATCCCAAGTGTCCAACCCCTACACTATTAGATTCATAAAATATATGCATTTTCTCATCCTTGTACTAAGGGATTGAGCTCAACCATTTTCTTCAAAATAGAATTAATTACATTAAATTTGGGCCGAATTTCTGAAAATAAGTGCTGAAAATGAACTCATATCTCCAAAACCATAACACCTGTTACAAAACTGAAAGAGGTTTTTGTAGATAAGATCGTTATGGAGAAAAACCTCTCTCACATTGAGGAAATTCGTTTCCAGTAGCTCGCAATCTGTTCCACAAAATCATCTCTAAAACAGAAAATCATTAAAATTTTAATTCTGTGAAAATGAGTTGTAAAGATCTAGTCACATATCCCAATCCATGACACCTGTGAATAAAATGAAAGAGGTTTTTGTTATATGGCTCTTTCTTAACAAAAAAATCCTTGGGGTTTGCAAAATTACTTTCCATCTGTTGTAAAATGACTCCGCACTAAAATGACTAAAACAGTAGAAAATATGAAAAATTTGCTTTGTTTTACTGTAGGCCCCAAATATCACTCTATATCTCCCACATAGTAACACCTGTGCATAAAATGAAGGAGGTTTTTGTTATATTTTATGTGGTGAACAAAAACCTCTTTCACTTTTCAAAAATTCCTTACCATTAGTTCAGAAACTAATTTTGTACTAAACTTGTCATTGTGTGCAGCAACTGACCTCGAAACATGCATAACCATGAATCACTCATTCATTTTTTCTAATCCAGGAACCGGCTACGAGAGTGTGATATACCATTGGAAATATTTTTCCGAGCTCCTTCTGATGAAAACACTTGTGACATGTTTTGTGCTGAACATCATGTGCAAAACATCTAACAGAACCAGACATAGTAAGAGCTCATGTTCATCCCTGGTGACAGGCTGCGAAGACTGAAACTAACATTGGCTCCAATGGGGATGGTAGCTCCTTGGAGGTGCCAAGAACTATAGATCTCTGGAAAGTAGATAGTGCCTCTTCCATTGGGCATGGATGGTCAAACAACTGCAAACCCAAAACAACTCATACCAATCCAAAAACATATACATACTGCAACTTGTACATAAACAAATACCGAAAACTGAAATGCTGCCTTGGGCAGCTTATTTATGTACAAATCTAACCCGCTTTGCTGCAAAATTGATAGATCAAGTAATGTTGTAATGCCAGATCAACCAATCAAGTAACTGTGACAAGGATTCTTCTTGAAAGTGCTTCAACCAGGACACAAATGTAAATGCTGACATCCATACATGCACATAACGAGTCTGGTTGTGTAAAAGAAAATTTGATCTATTATTCAAACTGAAAAAAAATTCTATGTGTGTTTCCATTGGATCACGAAAGCTAGACTCTATTGGTTGCCCGAATTCCGCAATACATATTTCCAGCTGCACACTGTCAATGCAAACATCTGTAGGCAACTCTAGTATTTCTTGTTTCGAAGGAGGAAGAGTTTCCAAGAACTCTTTAGGATCTCGGAAATCATATGACTGGATTTGCTCATTCAAATAGTGAATCTCCTTCTCAAGTTCTTCAACAATTAACTTATAGACACCAGTTTTAGTTTCAAGAGGGAACTTTGGAGATTTCAAACATTGAAGCAAGGCACTGAAAATTTCTTCATTAATTTCAATATCCACTAACCACTCTCTAACTTCATTTACAGCTTCACAAAGTGCAGGGTTTGCCACATACCCTACCATTGCATAGATGAATCAGCGAGCACTAGAATGTCTAGATCAAGTTGGAGCTGCCAGGTGAATGTTTCAGCCTTCATATGTGTCTGACTGCTGTCCACCATCAGCATTAGATTTGCAACGTGATTTCATGTACTGGGACAAGACAATCAACAAGTCGAATGTCACATCAACAGCAAACCATCTTCCCCAGTATGGTCGCCACTATGTTAGCGCTTGAATCTTCCTTAGGCTGAGAAAGGCAAGGTTCAAGGCAACATCAAACCAAGCTCAGCCTCGTAGCTTGCCCTACGAGGACAGGAGAGGGCTCTCTCCAGATCTATCTTGGCAAAGGGTTTTTCAAAGGGGCTGAGATGACCTATAGTGAATGTGGATTTTAGGCTAGTAAAGAGATATGAAAAGGGGTTTTTAATAAATCATTGGGTTTTCTGGGCTGCATGGGGCAAAGAACATCTTGAACAAGGAAATATAATTAAAAACACAGATTATCTCCTGAGGCAAGATAGGCAAGAAATTTAACATCACTTTTAAATAATGTGGAGTGGGTGAACTGTTTGAGAGGTTGACAAGGGCATAGAAGATGGATCCTTGCCAAACAGAAGAAAACATTAAATATGAAACTTCCTCAAGACAAAGCAAACTGTTTGACAAGGATCCATCTTCTATGCCCTTGTCAACCTCTCAAACAGTTCACCCACTCCACATTATTTCAAAAGTGATGTTAAATTTCTTGCCTATCTTGCCTCAGGAGATAATCTGTGTTTTTAATTATATTTCCCTGTTCAAGTTGTTCTTTGCCCCATGCAGCCCAGAAAACCCAATGATTTATTAAAAACCCTTTTTCATATCTCTTTACTAGCCTAAAATCCGCATTCACTATAGTTCATCTCAACCCCTTTGAAAAACCCTTTGCCGAGATAGATCTGGAGAGAGCCCTCTCCTATCCCTCAAATCTACCTTAGGCTGAAATAAGGTAAAACTCAAGGCTACATCAAACCACGCTCAGCCTCATAGCTAGCCCTACGAGGACAGGAGAGGGCTCTCTCCGAGTCAATCTCAGCAAAAGGTTCGATGAGGTCGAGATGACTAATTTGATAACTAATTTTAGGCTAGGTATGAAGTACAATGAATTTGAAATTTATTTTTTGAAGTTTTGTTGAATTCAAGGGAAAGGAAATTTTGGGTGCGGGGATGAGGCACAGTTTTTACAGAGGTCCACTTGGGGCAAGATAGGCGATTGTTTTGATGCCTTTAAAGAGAATGAATGGATAGATCAAACTGGTGAGAGCTTAAGGAGAGCAATAAACTTTCAAGGATTCTCCATAAACAGATGAAAACATGGAAAATTAAACAAACTCAAAGGCAGAGCATAGAAAATTTATGGATTCTACCTTAACACTTCATTTTTTCAATTGCAGAAGATAAGAGAAGGAAATTGATACACATAAACAACTTACAAATACTGAAAGAATCACACCATCAACACATAAAGCCACATGAATCCCAAATAGTGCTGCAAAACCCTGGTCTTTCCTTTGCCAAAAATGCAGATAAAATATGTACAATAGAGTATCAAGCTATTTCCAAGAGTCCAACATCTCCAAAATCCAACCCCTACACTATGAAATTCATAAAATATATACATTTGCTCATCCTTATACTAAAGGATTGAGCTCAACCATTTTCTTCAAAATAGAATTAGTTACATTAAATTTGGGTCGAATTTCTGAAAATAGGTGCTAAAGATGAACTCATATCTCCCAAACCATAACACCTGTTACAAAACGGAAAGCATTTTTTGTAGATAAGGTCACGCTGGAGAAAAACCTCCCTCAAATTGGGGAAATCCGTTTCCAATAGCTCGCAATCTGTTACATAAAATCATCTCTAAAACAGAAAATCATTAAAATTTTAATTCTGTGAAAATGAGCTGTAAAGATCTAGTCACATATCCCAATCCATGACACCTGTGAATAAAATGAAATAGGCTTTTGTTATATGGCTCGTTCTTAACAAAACCCTCCTTGGGTTTTGCAAAATTACTTTCCATCTGTTGTAAAATGACTCCACACTAAAATGACTAAAACAGTAGAAAATATGAAAATTTTGTTTTGTTTTACTGTAGGCTCCAAATATCACTGTATATCTCCCACATAGTAACACATGTGCATAAACTGAAGGAGGTTTTTTTTATTTAGTATGTGGTGAATAAAAACCTCTTTCACGTTTCAAAAATTCCTTACCATTAGTTCAGAAACTGATTTTGAAATAAACTTGTCATTGTGTGCAGCAATTGACCTCAAAACATGCATAACCAAGAATCACTCATTCATTTTTTCTAATCCAGGAACCAGTTATGGGAGTGTTATGAAACCAGCTCAAGAAAAGATAGAAAAGATAGATCAACTCCTTAGAATTCAGCCTCTTCGAGGGGGAAACCTCCTTTACATTACATAAATGAACAATTCTTGGATGATACAAATGACAAAACCTCCTTTCTATATATAGGAGTCTAAGGAGTCACAATATAACCCAGCCGACCTAACAATAATAATATAAAGCCACAAAAATAATAATAGAGGGATTCTATGGGGCACAGTAATAACAATATGTGGGTAATAGGGGCACAACAATATTAATAAGGGGTTCAACTACCATAGTAATGGGGTAATCACTAGTATTATAGGGACCCAACATGCCCCTCTCCTTCAAAAAAAGTGTTGTCCTCAACGCTTGAGTAGTTCTGGATACTTCTGTATAAAATTCTCATCCTCCCATGTGGAATCTTCCGCAGATAAGTTCTTCCACTTGATAAGATACTCCGAAATTGATCGATTTCGTAGCTATCGAGATCTTGTTTCTGTGACTGCTTCCGGTTCCAATATAATTTTTCCTTCCTCGTCAAGTTCTGGCAATATTGTTGAACTGGGAGCTTGTCACCTATAACCTTCTTTAAACATGAAACATGGAAAACTGGGTGCAATCGAGAAGCTGCAGGAAGCTCCAATTTGTATGCCATAGTACCAATCTTTTGCAACACTTTGTACGGACCATAATACTTTGGTGATAATTTATTATCCTTCTTAGCTTCTTGAGGGACATTTTCTTATATGGTTGTAGCCGTAGAAATAACCCAATCACCTACAACAAAAACTTCCTTCGCTGCATGTTGGATCTGCCTGTTGTTTCATTCATTTGTCCAACACAAGGGGGGGGTTTTTTTTTTTTTTACCTTTAAGAGTTGGAGGACTTGTTGTTGATGTGTTCAAATGTGAATGTTCCACTGGATTGAACCTTAGAATTTTTCTCTTAAAATATATGTGATGGATGGTGGTTCATACCCATAAAGTGTAAATGGGGTCATTTTTTGTTTGTTTGTATGGAAGGAAGTGTTATACACATTCAGCTAGAGGGCAACCCGTTTTGGACCATTGTGTCCTGTTATTCAGATACAAGCCAAACGAAGATATCCTTCCCAAACCTTTGTTTACTACTCAGTTTGCCCCATCAATTGAGGATGATAAGATTGAGCTATGAGCTAACTGAGTAACCAAGAAAAAAATATTAGTCCAAAAATTTCCAGTTGAAAATGGATCTCTATCACTTACAATAATCTTTGGATTTCCATGTAGCTTTTGAATTGTTTCATAAATGCAGTAGAAATTGTAGTGGCTTTAAATGGATGTGATAATGCACAAAAGTGTGCATACTTGGTAAGTCTGTCAACTACCAACATGATGACACTCTTTCCCTCAGACTTGGGTAAACCTGTGATAAAATCCATTGAAACCTCCTCCCAACGTTGGCTTGGAATGGATAAAGGTTGTAATAGACCCGGTGTCTTAATTGTTCAACTTTATTTTGTTGGCAAACCAAACATTCCGCCACAAACTTTTGAATATCTGATTTAAGGCCATCCCAAAAAAATTCCTTCTTAACCTTGTGGTAAGTTTTTAAAAATCCTGAGTGCCCTCCTAAGGGAGAAGTTGTGCAATTCCATAAGAATCTTTTGTTTTAGTTGGGAATTCTTACAAAGGTATAAGCGATCTTTGTACCATAATGAATCATTTTTCCAGCTAAATGTATCAGACATACTGGAATCTTGTTGTAGCTTTTGAATAAGTGCCCACAGTTCTTCGTCATTCTTCCATTCCTCCCTTGCTTCGTTTATCCAATCTGGTTGGATATAGAAATGGCGCACAACAATGCTTCCACATCCTCATCCTTTCTTGAGAGTGCATCTGCCACCACATTTTGCTTCCCTTTTTTGTAGATGATTTCAAAGTCATAACCCAACATCTTTGTGCCCCACTTTTGTTGCTCCTCAGAGGATAATCTTTGTTCTAAAAAGTATTTAAGGCTATCATGATCCAGTTTTACCTTGAAGTGTCTTCCCATTAGGTAGGGTCGCCATTTCTTAAGTGCATGGAGTATTGCCAACATTTCCTTCTCATAAATAGATTTTCTTAAAAACTTTCCCTTGATTGGACGACTTTCAAAAGAAATGGGTCTTTCATCTTTCATTAGAACAACACCAATTCCATTTCCTGAAGCATCACATTCCACAATGAAGGTTTTCGTGAAGTTCGGTGTACTAAGATCGGTGATTGGCACATTGCTCTTTAAGATGTTCAAAGGCCTTTGTTGCTTCTGGAGTCCATGAAAATGCATCTTTCTTCAATAATGTTGTTAGAGGTGCTGCTATTCTCCCATAATTCTTAACAAACTTGCGATAATACCCTGTCAACCCAAGAAATCCTCGCAGATGCTTATGGATGTGGGAATTTTCCATTCCTTAATGGCTTTAATTTTGCTAGGGTCTACCTTAACTCCTTCATGAGATACAATATGACCCAAATATTCCACCTCCTGGATTCCAAAGAAACATTTGGATCTTTTTGCATATAATTGTTTCTCCTTCAATAGTTGTAGCACCCTGTCAACATGTTCAACATGATCCTTCCAAGACTTGTTGTAGATTAGTATATCATCAAAAAATAAAAACACAAATTTTCTAAGGAATGGTTTGAAAATGGAATTCATGAAACCTTGAAATGTTGAAGGTGCATTAGTAAGGCCAAAAGGCATGACCAAAAATTCATAATGACCATCATGAGTTCTAAATGTTTTTTTCGGAATGTCTTCAGTATTCATTGTGATTTGATGATATCCTGAATGAAGATCCAACTTGGTGAAGTAAATTGATCCATGCAATTCATCTCGTAATTCATCAATGACACGAATGGGAAAATTATCTTTTTAGTGAGCTTGTTGAGCTCCCTATAATCCGGACACATGCGCCATGATCCATCCTTCTTGTGCTCTAATACTACTGGAGTAGAGAAAGAACTTTCACTCGATTGAATTATACCAGCCTCTAGCATGTTTGCAACCATACGTTCAATTTCACTGTTTTGGGCATAGGGATATTTGTACGGCCTGATGTTTGGAGGAACACTTCCTAGAATCAGATGAATAACATGAGCATAATCACCAATAGGTGGGAGACCTTTAGGAGTCTCAAATACCTTGGAATTATTGCCCAAGACTTGGAGATCTGGAGAAGGAGATGGTTCCAATGTGGAAACATCTAGCGAACATAATTGTGCAATTACACCCCTTTGTTCCTTTTTTAGAAGATTTGTCATACCGTTAGAGCTGATTATCTTTCCTCGTTTCCCTGCAATACCCCTTAATTCAGCTTCCTTTCCTTCCATAGAATATTTCATGAAAAGTTCTTGAAAATTAAAAGTTATTGTACCCAAGGGTTGTATCCATTGGACTCCTAGTACAACATCAGCACCTCCCAGTGGAATGGAAAGGATTGGGCTAGTCAATACATATTCTCCCATCGATAGCTTGATATTATGGCACTTCCTAGAGAAATTTATTGTTCCTCCATTTGCAACCATCACTTGACACTTTGGTGCTAGATATAAGAAACAATTCAATTCTTTTGCTACCTTACAATGAATGAAATTGTGGGTGCTTCCTGAATCAATGAACACTATTACCTTTTTCTTCTTAATTTGTCCTTCTATCTTGATGGTTTGAGGAGTGGTAATTCCCGCCAATGCATTACAAGATATGGTCGGATTCATTTCTTCTTTATCTAGGCTCTTTTCCTGGAGTATATCCCTCTTCTTTTGACCTTGCTTGCTCATTTTCTTCTTCCTCTTCACAATCTATGTAGAATAATTTCTTCTCAGCACACTATGACCTTTAGTGTATTTGCTATCACAACTGTAACAAAGCCCTTTTGCTCTTTTTTCTTCCAATTGTTGTGGTGTCAACCTTATAGGTTGTGGAAGACTAGGGGCAACAACACTTCCATCTTTATAGTTGTGAGTGGTATGCTTCCTGGTTGCCATAATTTTGCTTTCCATTTTTCTTGCTAACCTGAATGCCTTCTCTAATGAATCAGGTTCACAAAGGCGAACATCATGTTGGATATTATCCTTTAAAGACCCTATGAACACATCAATCCTATGCTCCTCTGGAATATCTTTTAACCTTATGTTCAATTTTTGGAACTCCTCAATGTGCTCCATTATTGAACCCTTTTGTTTGAGACTTATCAATTGGCTAAAAAAAGTGTTGCTTTTTGTATCCTCATAATGTGCCATCAATTCTTCCGTAAAAATTGCACAAGTGATAAATTGTTTACGAGAGCAAAGCCATTGATACCATACAAACTGATTTGGTTCCAAATATAAAGTTGCAATACGTACCTTTTGTGTGTTTTGCACATTATTGAGATCGAAAAATTGCTCCATCTGTAATATCCATGTTGCAAGATCCTTTCCATCAAACTTCCTCATATCGATTTTTGGAATATGGTGCGTCTTCGATCCAACATTAGAGTCTATGAAATCATGATTAACATTTCCTTTGTTCGCATCATGAGTTTCCTTTACTCCCCTTTCCATTAGTAAGTATTTCTTGTAGAAAATTTGTCAAATCTGCCTTCAAATCTATCTTCAAATCGTCAATATTGGCTTCCATGCCCTTTATCTTAGATTCCACGCCATTTATCTTAGCTTCTGTTAGATTTTGTGAGCGTGACATTTGTTGCACTTATTCTTGTATTTTTGTATATCATGTAGCATTTCTTCTTCTTCTTCATGAGTCATGCTAGAGCTTTCAGGTTCCTTACTAGGTGTTTGAATTTTCTTTCCTCGGGGCATCAGTTACCGATAATAATGCTCTACTATGCCCTTTGACTTCCTTCAAAATAAATTTTCAAATAAATATTAAGCAAAAATTTAAAAGAATCTACACACCTTTTTTCACTTTGTAGGAGCTCGATATTGCCTCTGATGTATCTCTGTACTTTCAGATCATCTAGTTTTGAAATTGCAACCTGTAGTATCTCTCTGTGTCCTCTTTCCAATGCCACTTGTCTGATCCAAATTGGATTCTCCAAGGAAGAGTTATGCAAAATCTCACACAGTGACCTGCTTATAGACTAGTTCAGTAGAGCGAACTTGTACGACGTGCCACAAGTCACTGTTTCAACCTTTGGCTCTAAAAAAATATATACAGAAAACTGCAGTCCATCCTCTTTCTGTACCTTCTTACAAAATTTTAATCCAATGCTCAGAGAGAAAATTATGTTGATTTTTCCCAGGTCACCTGTTTGGAATGTAATTCAGGAGTCTGCAAGAAGACCAAGTTCCCTAGATCATATCTCTGCCAAGATAGCGCGAAAAGTTTTGAAATTCGGACTCGAGATTCAACGCGATTTCTTCTCAAATGGGTTTTTGTTTTAGCTTCTGAAACGTCGCAGAAAAATAGTTATAGCGAAAATGCCACGATGACCTGTTTGGAGCAGCGAAACCCTAGAAGCCAAAGCTCTGATACCAAATGGTATGAAAGCAACTCAAGAAAAAGATAGAAAAGATAGATCCATGCCTTAGAATTCAGCCTCTTCGAGGGGGCAACCTCCTTTACATTACATAAATGAACAATTCTTGGATGATTCAAATGACAAAACCTCCTTTATATATAGGAGTCTAAGAGTCACAATATAACCCAGCCGACCTAACAATAATAATATAAAGCCACAAAAATAACAATAGAGGGATTCTATGGGGCACAATAATAACAATATGGGGACAATAGGGGCACAACACTATTAATAAGGGGTACAACTACAATAACAATGGGGTAATCACTAGTATTATAGGGACCCAACATACAACTTATTACATTTGCTTGTATCTTTAGAGTATCTACTAATTTTCTTATTGATGTACTCTTCTTCTGACTCTCTTACTCTCTTCTCACGTGTGATTATTCTCTCCTATCTTTCCCTCTTTATGCTTTGAGAGAAATAACTGATCTCCTCGATCATAACTACCACTTATCTCAATCCCGAGATGTATGACTAATATTAAATTCTAATCCAAGTCACTAATTTTTAGAACTTTTAGAAAATTTCATTTAGATTCCCAAGGGCAAGTTAAGTTGAAAACATTAGACTTTCACTTTCAATTTTTATTTTTCAAGTGAAATTACAAAATGGAATTAGTGACTACTGTCTCAAATGACTTTTCAAACATTCACACTAAACCTATGTAAGAAGTTCCTACTAGAGTTGTATTTCTCAACAAGAAGGATGACAACAAATAGCTCTATCTTAGAGATCCTTTTAAATGATAGTCGAATAGGATGACAACCATGCATATTTGAACCTTTTTCAATTAAGGTACAATGGATAAGTTGAGAAAATCCTTCATTAACACTTAATGGTTGAAGCATGGAATGAACTAATATATCCATTGTTAGTATATTCATGTCATGGAATATCATATTTTCGTTGAAACTCCACTTCTATGAGAATGAGCAAAGATAGTTTTCCATGCCAGAGAGGATAGGAGAATAAGCGTCATTATCTCATGCATGACCAGTCCTTTGTTGAGAGTGTTGACATAAACAATTAGGGTGCATGGACAATCACAATAATGGATGTCTATAACAACAATAACTAGCACATTAAATGTTTTGTGTAGATGAATGCCACTAGCAAGGTGACAAGGTATATTATAGCCTCTACACGATCTAACATTTGATATTTAATCCAACACAATTTTGCAAATCCAATTGTTTGCTAAATTTGGAATATTTTTGTTGTACATGGAGTTTGGCAGTAACATCTCTATTTGTGTATATTGTGAATCACAAGAGCGAATAAAGCACAACTATAATACAACTTGGTTTTACCGTAGGGACAATGACAATTTTAATAAGCTTACTCTATGGAGAGTTCATCTATTTTACCTTTGGAAAGAAGAAAGGGGAAGTTGAATTTTTTTCTCTATAAAGACATTGGTAAAAGATGCACTTTTGGATGAATGGTGTTATCGCTTCAACAGGGAGTAGATCATATGGAGAAGCCAATTATCAGATAACTTACCACTCATAGATAGAGTATCATAGTCACACACAAAGTTTTGGCACTCGTCGTCTAAGTAGAAAAACTCAAGGCATAACCAATAGGTCAATGGATTGCATATTAAACTTAAGTAGTTTTGGGGGGATCAAAGGATTCATATTGGGAGGGCATGATCCAAACAGATTCTTTAAGAAATAAATCAAAACGGTCTAAATACTCAACTCAAAAAATGTCCTTGAAACAACTCATTAAGCTTGGGTTTGCTATCGATAAATTTCTTGGTTGCAACCTTCATAAATCCTGGCCAATTTTTTTAAAGCATTTTCTTCATAGAAATTCAAGAAAAACCTTTGAAAGATGGGGTTCTAGATTTGTCAAGGCACAAAGGAAAGACACACGGTGAGTGAAGGTTGATTTTAAGACTCAAGCAAGCGTACACAAAATGGGGGAAGTGAGCCTCGAAATCACAAAGGATTATTGAATGGGAAAACACTAGATCAACATCTTAGATCAGTTTCAAGGCCTAAGCAATAATAAAGGAAACGAGAGACTAGAACCTTAAAATCATTATCATTTGTTCCATGTAAGGAGCCTAGATTAGTTAGGGTGGATTTCATCATTTAATAGAACTTACAATAAATAATTTTAAATATTAAAAATTTCAATAACTAATGTAATAATTTAGGGAAAAAGAGAAAAAAAATCGTCCATCATAAAACTAACTAATTAACAATCAATACATGAACAAATGTGGCATCCTTACACGTTATCCTAGTAAGTACAATAATCAAACTTAGTAAATTTAACAAGGTTACAGGTTGGAGGAGACTCCAAATGCATAATAGATTGACTAAAAAGGAAGTAAGCCTTACAGGCGTTAAATCTTTCATATTGGAAATAAAAAGTAATGGAGTCTATTCAATAATTTCAACAAATCTCATTTTTCCATGTGTACATAAATCACAATATGATGGCAGATGATCCATCCAAAAAAGCATTGCTTCTAAGTGTAGGTACAATTCATCTAGAGGAATGGAGGGATGGTGATCAATTTTTCTCGGGATTCTACAATCTGTTTTGAAGACATGAATTGTGTCTTTAGTGGTGATCTTATCTTGATGAAATGTGAAACACATCTGTTTTTGTGTTAGCATTATGTTTTCCTTATGATTAATCATGACAACAAAATGTTGTTATTTATAGTATTCTCAAATGATAATGGTGTAACAGTTATCAAACCAAGCATAGGTTTTTGTCAGTTTGTTTGTAACAGGTTGTAAATGTTTGTAGACTACCAATGTTTCAATTGATGTTATCAAGTTACAATGGATCTTGTAATGTATCTCTGATTCAATCATGAATAGCAACATGATTTTTTTTTTTCTTGTGAAAAAGAAGTAGAATAATAAAACACCAACCTCCCTTTACTATAAAGAAATAAATAAATATAAAGAATAAATCCTTTAAAATAGTTTAGGCCGCGTTACTTAAGTTAGAAATTAAGTTTTGGAAAAAATTGCATAAGAAATTATAATCTATATTGGTCAATACTAAATTAATATTGGTGGGTAGCAACCACTAGTAAGTTTAGACATTTACATTTTTACTTCTACATAAGTGTGGAGGAAAATATAAACAATAGTGAAGTATATTTATTTACATCTTATTCATATCCATTTTTTATGCAAAGACTTGCTTAAATTATGGTAGGAAGTAACTGATGGTAAATGTGTTATTTACCTTAGTATGAATTATTTAGGATTTTATTTTTGGATGGTTTTCTTGCAAAGCTAAAGAATAAAAAAGTCACTACACAAATATTTAAAAATCATGCATGGATATTACAACCATATCCATAAATCATGACATAAAAAATATAAGAGAAAGCTATTCAAATAGCATTATATTATGAAAAAGTTGTAATAAAACCCTCAAGTAATGGTCCAATCAAATATTTTGGAATATATATATATATATATAGAAAAGTAAATAGTTATTTTTCAAAATCAAACATTATAAATTGTATTGGTCAATATTAATTAATAATAATCAACAAACAAATTGAAAATTAGTTATATTAATTATAAATTTATATTATTAACCACATTTTGAAAATTAATTATATTAATTATAAATTTATATTATTGAAACAAATATTTTTACTTGCGATGAGTTTTTCATTAAAATAAATTAAGAAATAAATAGATTTTTTGTTTTTGTTTTTAAGTTTATTTGAAAATTATTTATACATTGTAAATCAAAATTCACTCTAATGAGTGGTTTAAATTTCAGGAGGAGGGATGCTCAAACTTAATCTAACTCACTTGACATATCTCGTAATCTCTTAAGTGGGCATATCATTCTCGCTTTCAACCTTAAAACTAACTCCTCCAATCTACCTGGATAAAAAAGATCATTTTTTTTTTAATTTATTAAAAAAATTAACAATTACATATAATTTGAAATTAGAGATTGTGAATTTTATTTTCAACTAAATTATATTATTTATAATAAAAAATATAAATCAATTAAAAACAATTATATAAAATAAAATAACGACGGAAATTGAATCATTCCAGTCACTTTTCAAAAGAGCTCATTAATGTAATGCGTGGGAAGGGCGAGGGTGCACGATATTTCCTATCGTCCTGTCACTCGATAAAGCATAAACCTTGCAAGCTCTGAACTAGGTTGCTTTCCATCAGACTGAGCTATTTGAGTTACAGTGACCAGGAACAGCAACAAGTGATATCTATAGTGTTGAAATTGTGCGTGGAGTGAGGGTTTAAGGGAACAGAAAGGACAATGAAGGAGAGGGGCCAGAGTCATGCAGGGCAACCGTCGGTCGACGAAAGATACACTCAATGGAAGTCACTGGTGCCCGTTCTCTACGATTGGCTTGCTAATCACAACCTCGTCTGGCCTTCTCTTTCCTGCCGGTAAGCTACTTTCTTATTCATCTTTCTGATTGACTTGCCCTAGATGCCGATGCTCATAATGCATATATTCTTTGGTGAAACACAAGCTCAAATTATTGCCTGGAGACTTACTATTACAGGGTTCCCTGTATTTATATCTTCAGTTTGTAGCCATTGCTTGCGATGCTAACGTTCTGCAAATAAGTATTGGTTCCTGTCCGTTGGCATTTTTTATTTTATTTTGAAAGCACTTCTTTTAAACTCAAAAAAATCACAACCACCCCGAAGGTAATACAACTGCCCGCGACAAAACCAGCTTGCGCTGGTGAAACCAGTCCTCGTGGAGCGAACCAAACCAATGACCACAAGTACTTTTATTCGACTAAGCTGTCGTGACAGGGTACTGTTCCGTCGAAGTAACTCGGGACCTATACCTGGTCCTAACTGCTTGTTCATGTCTCCGGAAAAGTCAAGCCTTGGTGGATGGCCGGTCATGCGACCAACCTCGCCGCCGTACCACAGCCCCATTGATCTGTTTGCTCGAAAGATATCCATGTTGTAAACTGGATACTTTGCAACATTGACCTAGCTTATTTTCGTGATTGTCCATATAATTATTGGAAATGACAATGTCTTTTTTTCAAGTCATTCTGTTGTCTATTTTTCCACAACTGAAGGATTGGTGAGTGAGCTGCTGAGCCCCCTCTAATAGCTTCTTGTTGCCAATGACATCTGTTTTCCAGAGCTTGGCTGGTTATTCTTGCATGGGAATCTAAAACGTACTGTGCAATTTCAGTTTGATCTATGAAAGGATTAAATATTTGAATTTCATATGAATTTAAACTTTCTGGAGCATCAGATGCTAGATCCTCATGCCGCCCTTTTCCTAAATGTACTTTAAAGATAAAATCATGATATTATTCATGTGCAACACAGCAACAATTTTGAAGTTATCTCTACGCACAGTCAGTGTTTTAGCCTGAGTTGCACGAAACAGGGAAACGGGTACGAGTTTCCGAAACAGGAAGCGATACGAAATGCGACCGCCCCAAATTTTGGAAACGGGGAAACGCGAATATATATATATATATGTGCAATCATAAAGCATAAATGATACATTATAATTTATTACACTTAAACATTAAGATTTAATTTACATCACATTTGCTCATGAATGAACACATAATGAAAATAAAAATATGGGAATATCCAAAAGCAACGTTTATTATATATCCAAATCTCAAAATCAGCCTTTATTTATATTAATATATGAGGCTGCAAGTACAATAGGCTGCAAGAGAGAGATCCAAATTAGGATTTTCTGCATCCACATCCCATTCTTTAGAAGGACCACTGTTGTATTGGGAGTCTCCTCCTACATAGTCGAACGACCTTAGTGCTCTTGATTAAATACACGTTTCATACCCTAGTACCCTACATGATCTTGATTATTGGGAGTTTCCCCTGCATAGAGGGCTTGATTCTCTTGATTAAATAACAAGTTCCATACCTAGTAAATGATAAAATCCAATGGAAACATTGCAATCCCCCCAATCCTGAAATCCTGAAAAACACAATAAGTCTGCTGGATTTTGAGTGAGATCTAAAAATTCTACTTTCCCCATATGAAATCCAATGAGGGGAAACCCCTCTCAGAACATCCTGAGTCATTTCATGGTAATGTTAAAAATTTAAGTAAAAGGATGAAAATGAAATAAAGGAGAATATCACTTTTACTTTAAGAATTTAACATTTACCATGAACAGCATATGCCCTCAAACTTCCTGATGAACTGCATATCAACACTAGGGCAAAAATTCACTTTATAACTTTAGGCCACCATCACGAAGCAACTAGAAGTCACTAACAACCCTAAAAAAAAAATAAAAAAAGAAAAAAAAAAAAAAAAAAAAGAAAAAGAAAAAAGTTAATGAGGAAACGTGGGTCGTACGGCCCTAAAACGCGTTTCCGGCTGTACTGGCCACGTTTTCGTTTCGGGAAACGTGGCAGTACGGCCGGAAACATGTTTCACGGCCGTACCAAACGCGTTTCCGCGTTTCGTACCCATTTCCGTATGGAAACGGACCTCTATGCCACGTTTCCTGCAACATAGGTTTTAGCACTTTGATTTTTTCCGCTTTCTATTCTTGCAAACTGAGTACGACAAACCCTTGTTAGAGGATATGATTTCATTGTATAAGAAATTACATGGATGACATTCCAAAAGCTGGGCAGCATAGAGGTTCTACTCCCAACAGATGAGTTACTAATATGGGTCAGGGTATGATCCCCAAGTGCTCTTGGGTCTGACTCTATTGGTAATGTTGACATCTGGCAGATAGTCAACTTGGGAACGAGTTGGCTTGGCTTGAAAACACAGCCAAACAATATTTGACTTGGGAAGTAGGAATATTCAAACAATTCAATTATGATGTAAATGTAATTGCCTAGTTAAAAATCAAGCCATTATGGAAGGATGTTCATGGTTGCCATCATCCTTTTTGCTCTAGTCACAGGCCTAGTTTGGTTTAAGTGGATCATAAGACATCCATCACCAATGCCCATCATTAGCCTTTTCTCTTTTTATTGCCCCCTTAAGGTTTTTTCTCCTTGAAATACAATTCTTGGGAAAACCCCCAAGCACATCTTCTCATTTCGATGATGGTACCTAGGGTAAACCCACCAGTGTAGTTTTCTTATCCTAACTTGGTAGGGACATTTAATGAGGCCCACAATATCCATAGAGTTAGATAGCATGGGGACTTGACTTAGAGATCTCTTGCTTGTAATTTGGAACACTCAACCACTTGAGCTAACTCATTAGGCTAATTTTAAATTTGTGGAATATATGTGTTGGGAAAGTTTATGCACTTCCCCTCATTTTGAGGATGGTACACAGGGTAAAAGGGATTCTTCAAAAGCTCAAGGCTTTGTCAGCATGTCACCAGTGAGAGTAGAACCTGGGTGGGGAGAATAACTATTATTCCTCCCAATCACTTGAGCTAAACCCAATTGACATTAAATTTTTGGAATATATTTTTTGGGAAACCTGTAGGCACTTCACTTTATTTTGAGGAGGGTTCCAATGATAAATTTGATTTTGTAGAAGCTCGAGGCTTGTTAGTAAAGTTACCACAAAATCTAGCAGGCCTTGAAGAGGGAAATCCTACAAGACGAGAAGCTAGACCAAGTGCTAACAATGGGGTAGAGGCCTAATGTCATGTGAGTTAAACCCCTTGATCTTTATGGGCTTTCAGTGATGGGAGGAGTCTCGGTAGGAAGGAGATCACTTAAAATAGATATGCTAGGTATAAGGCACAAGGTGATCAAGCTAGAGCTCATTCAAGAGAGAAGCTCAATAATGGTTCAAGGCTTCAAAGAAGTAAACTACTCTCTGAGAAAATCCTTAGAAAAGTAGGCTCATGACCTAGGGTTTTGAGAGTATTCATAAGGTCAAGGCCCGAGGGAAAGCGTTTCTTACAATGATATTCAACTAAGCCAATTCTCATGAAACCCTTAAGAAAGTCTTCAAGTTGAGGGAGAAGAAATTAGGGTTTCCCTTTTAGAGCAACACGCAGGGCAAGAGCTTTTATGGATGAAATTTGAGTGGATGCCCACCAAAATGACAGGTTAGGTAGCTTAGACCTACCTCTTGATGTTTAGGCTCTCAAGTCACCAAAAAGTCTCCTCCCTAAAATTTTGCTCCAAGCCCTAGATTATTGCCCTAGACTGAAAAGCACTGATTTTAAGGAGAGAAATATATGCAGAAAATCTTGAGATGATCACCAAAGACTTGGACTAGTGCCTTGCCTTTACCCCATTGTTAGCACTTTGTTTAGCCCTTGTCTTATAGGGTTTCCCTCTCCAAGACTTGCTCGATTTTGTGGTGACATGCATATCACTGGCGAGAATAAAACTTGGGTGGGGAGGATAACAATTATTTCTGCCAACCACTTGAGCACAAACCAATTGATATTAAATTTTTGGATTATATTTTTTGGGAAACTTTCAGGCACTTCCCTTCATTCTAAGGATGATACCAACAATAAACTAGATTTTGCAAAAGCTCAAGGCTTTATCAAACATGTCACTAACAAGAATAAACTTGGGAGGGGAGGATTATAATCAATCCTCGCAGCCATTGTTATCACACTTGGACTCAACAAAGGTCTGGCTAGCTTGGGACTTGGCAAGGCTTGCGAGAAAGACTTGGAAAAGACTCGACAAATACAAAAAAGCCATAAAATATAGTAAATTTTATGCAAAAAAAAGGGCAATTTTGATGGTGAGTTTGTGGTGAATTTTGCATAAGTATGGTGAGTGGCAAGTTTCAAGGGCGATTACTCAACCTAGCCAAGACTTGGCATGTCTCACGAGTCTTAGTTGAGTCACTGCACCCCCAACCACTTGAGCTAGACTCAATTGACCCCTTTCTGGGATATTATTGTTGATGTTTGTAGCTTGGGCAGGTACTTTTGCATAGGCCTAAGTGTTAAGATGTGCAGCAGTCGCCCCAAGTCACCTTAGACACTTGCTCTAATATGAGGAAGTTGCATTTGTAACCTAGCCTATGTTAGACTTAGGAAAAGCACATAATTATTATGTTGGCTTATTGAGCTAAAGTAAACTTAGGAAAAGTAAATTAAATTACTCTAGTGAATGTGTTTTAATCTCAACCTCTGATCTCAAGTGAGGCAAAATCTAATGTCGGTTGTCAATCACTTTGGAGATTAGGGTTAGGGATTTAGCTTGATGTAAATTTATAAAATCAAGGCTAGGGAGAAGGAGAAGTCACACCATACATCAACACAAGATTGAGAGAGGCATCTCAGTGAGTGTGTTTGGCTGAGGAAGGGGTAGCAAGAAGATTTAGATCAACCAAGAAGGGTTTGATCAGCTAGATCGGATCCAATATTGTATGCAATTCCTTAGTTGGGCTATTTTCCTAGGAATGGAGCCAAAGTAAGTTCAGAAGTTTAATGAAGAACTATGATTGGGTAGATTGTGTGTCATTTTTGTGATTGCGATTGATACATTTACTTTTCGTTGAATTTATTTGGTTAATACCCTAGCTGGTGCTTTTATTCAATAGACGTAAATCTACGTGGAACTAATTGTTGGTTTGTTAGGGTAAACAAAATTAACATTTATATTGGTGCATAACACAATAACACAAATACTTAAATGTGGAGAGAACCATAAATGTAAAAAATTATTAATGATCAATGTTGATGCAAGTACATCTATTGGAGTTGGAGGTAGGGCTACCCAACATATAATTACGACTTGCTCAAATTAATCACCTCTTAATATATCATTATGTAGCACCCTAAGATGGTTATGTTGGTCTAATCATCTAACCCCTAATCTCATTATTTTACTACGATATTGGTCACATGTCACTAGCATTTAAAGTGACTACATTACACTCACATAGGTTTTGTGTTATGCCAAAGTCACTAGACTCAACTTGACACAAGACTTGGTTTAATTGAATAGTCGAACTTGAGTTGAAACTTAGCAAACTTGGGAGTTGACCTTATAATCAGTCGACATATTGAAAAATTCAAACAATGCAAATCTTTAAGAAATGTAGTTTTTATTTATTTTTGCATTGAAATTAGGTCAGGTAGGAGAGATTGCATTGAATATAATGCAAAAATGACATATCCAAACATATCCAAGTGTATCATATGATTGCAATCAATCATCATTCATCAAGATTCTAAATTGCCATGGACCACGACTTGAAATTCTGATTTGTGAACCAAAATGAATAAAGTCTCCAAAATCCTAGTTGTCGTGCAAAAGTTCAAAACCATTCTTAGAAATGCCAAGAAGAAATGAGTAAGAATGAGCTTGAAATGCTCCAAAACCAAAATTTATAACTTCCATGCATGGTGTTTTCAAGGATTGATATGTTTTTTAGGTGGGTTTAAGCTATCTAGGCTAGATTTGGGTTAGGGTCTAGGTTGAACCAATTTGTTTTAGGCATTGGGCCAAGTAGAATCGTCGGTTGTATGTTTATTGGACCAAGTTCAATAACTATGTGTTATATTTTGACACCCTCTCTTATCATTAAAATAACAATGTCATATTATAACCCTGCTTAACACAAGACTCAAAGCTTTTACAAAGGAGGAACACAACTCAAAACTAGAAAATTTGATGATGAGATCGTTGAACAACACATATGAGATCACCACTTCCCATTGAGGCATTTGGGTAACTAGTTGCAATGGTTGTTGGTTCTCTAGGTTGGTAACCTAGTTACATGTTGTGCCTTTAAACCATCAAGGGCATCTCCAAATTCATTATTTGTGTTCCATTGCTTTGCCATCACTTTCATGTCAAAGGTGTTAGATTAGTGTACCTCAGATGTTCTTCCATAAGGTTGGACAGACATGTGGCAAAAATGGGCACTCTAGTTACAACAACATTACACACTTAGTAGATGTGGAGAGCATTTATTTTCGTGCATCATGATGGTCTCTAGATGAGGGCGTAGTAGGGGAGTAGACTAGAGGGTGCATGTTATTTTTGTAGGCTTTTGACATTGAGGGCACATGCTTACTTGCATGCAATTGCCAACGATAGATAAGAAGGGATAATATTATCCTTAGATTCTACTTTTGGGAGATAAAGTGTTTTTTTATTTTATGGTTTCACTAGTTTTGAAGGTACAATTGACACGAGGATTGAGGTGAATGCATTCATGCACTTGAGCACTCTAATTCAAGACACCATAGGTTTGGGTTTTCTTATTTAGATAAGGTGCATGCAGTCTAGCTAAGGGTAAGAATATCTAGGAGGATGCATGCATACATGCTTATGATCATCTCTTCTTCCTAGTTTATAAAGGTGAAGACAAGGTACAAGTTTAATTTATTCAGTTCAACAATGAGCAATGAATAAATCTTCCCTTTTTTTTCCTATAGTGGATTTGAGTTTAGAATTAATGAGAAAGTAGCAATGGATTTTGACAACCCATTTATTGAGTTTGCGTTTTTCTTCGAATAGTGATTTAGGAAGTATGTCGTGATTCAATTTGTTTGCTTTTAACAACAACAATTTAGTAAGTACATTGTAATTTTGATTTTTTTGCTTAATATCAATGATGTGATTTAAGATAAACCTATGAGTTTTTGTTATAGTTTTTTTTGTGTTACATGTTAATTTTAGTTAACAATGGTATGCTCTATGCTTAGCACAATTACTTCAATGTTCCTTTAGCAGCTCAATGACAATTTCTAATTTAGTTTTCCAATAACAATCACATTAACCATAAATCACATTAACAGTAACTGTAGATAGAACATAAAATAAAATGCAGAAGACAAGCCAAGACAAGAGGACACCAGATTTGGTGGATGCTAGGAAAAAACCCTAATGTGGGGAAAACCCTTTGATCAATTCTTCTTATTATTATATCAAATGTTCAATAGAGAGAGAGAGAGTACAATAGTCAAAGCTGACTTGCCAAATCAAAGTCAATGTTGATTTTTAATGTACCTTGGACAAGTGGTTTCCCATGGGTTAGTCTCTACCTAGGGAAAAATGTCCAAAATAATTCTTTTCCTAAGTGTGACTTTTATAAAGTGAAAGTGACTTTATAAGTGGTAAAGTCAATTTTAAATTTATAAAGTGAAAAGTGACTTTAGACATAAAGTACAATGTGGGTACTTTATTTAATGGGTGAGTTAAAAAATAGAAAGTGAGAATTAAATGCACATTTATTCTCATCCCTTGATCGAAATGAATCTGAGCCATTAGATCTTAGGGTTTCCCAAAAGTCATTTAGGGAAACAAAAGGGGGAAAAGAAAAGAGAGACTACATTCATTTCTTCATGAGCAGATTGGAGAAAGGAGACTAAGAGCTGGAGAAAAGTTTTGAAGGAGAAATTTGTTGCAACAAGCTGAAGGAGTGATTTCTGGGCGTGGAAATCAAGGCATAGAAGACAATAGAAGGTACAATACGAACAACATTGAATGCTGTGAGCTGCACACTGTTCGAGAGAAGTATTTTGATTTTTTTTGAAAAAATTCCGTACAGCCCGTACAACGGTACAAAAATCTGTACAATATGTACGGAGTCTGTACATTATAGTTTGTACAGTTGTATCTGTACAAAACATATTTTTAGCTTCAAGTGGGCATGAAAATCGAGGCAAAGTGGGCATGGTTTTCAAGGAGTTTTGAGCTGAAGAGATAAGTTGTATTTTGCTATTTTGTTTTGTTTGCAAATGTATTTTTCCTGAACTTGAAATTAAATAAATTTGAAGAGCTTTCTAACAGGTTTTCCCAGAGAAGATTGAAGGGGTTTTCCCTGGGTCTAAGTTGACCAAAAATCTGTGTGTATTTTTATGTGTGTTGCTGGTTTGGTTGTCCATATTTATTTTCAGCATGTGTTGATGGTCCCATGTGTTTTATTTGAAAATTTGATTTCCAGAATTCTATATGTTGAATGTATGTTTATGGGAAAGGGCATTTAACTGAATGGGAGTGATAAGGTGAAATTAAAACCGGGTTGGGATTGTAGGAAACTTTTTTTTAGTCATCAAATTTCAATAGTCAAAATAACCCTGTCAAATCTACTGTCAACTGCAGTCAAACTCATCCCTAATCAGAAATTCAAAGATGGTAAACACAACATAAAATCTTCCTTTTTGGAGCTCAGTCTTACCCAGTAAAACTTTGCTTGATAAGGTGGTCAAAGTAAGCCCAAAACAGTTTTGAAAACTGTGGTCAAACTTGGTCAACTCTGTGGTCAACTCTGCAGTAAGCTCTGCGGTCAAAGTGCCTAGAAATTCTCGGTTCATGTGCCAAATTGTACGACTTGCTAAAAACGAAATTTTCCCACAAAAATTGTAGTCAAAGGATAAGTCAAAGTGCTCGGTCAACGCTGGTCAAACTCCTGCAATAGTCTTGAAATTTGCCTAGGAAATTCATCCTTCTGCCACACGTGTGAGAGAGAGAAGATTTTCCCAATAGTTGTAAGAGAAGGAGAGAGAAGAAATGTGTGTGATGATGATGCCAAATGATGTGAGAGGGCACTTGTATTTATACAAGTCATTGAGGGTGAAGAGTCATGTCCATTGGGCTTCATCAACCTACATGATGATGAGGCCAACCTGAACAATTTGCACATGCGTGGGCGTAAATTCAAAAACACACTTCTGCTTGTCCAAACTGGATGATCTTTATGTCAATTTTGGTCGTCTCAAAAAGAGGAATTTAATGCAATCATCATCTTCATCAAATGAGCTGTCCCAAGGTGGAATTTGGCCCTAGTTGCCAATTTTAACACAACCTCTTAACTAGGGAGAATTCCCTCTGCCAATCCATCCATTATCATCAATCATCATGCCATCCTGTCGTCATGTACTATCTCTGTATCTCATCTCATCTCTGCTCTGCTGAACATTGATATGAATAATGAAGAAGAATCGATTGAGAGTGAGTCACAAAACCTTACCACTCTCCATTGACAAAAGTTAGGCCAGAGGTAGAACCTCAATCAGACTTGATCCCAGATCAAGTTGTTGAACACCATGCATCCTAGACATAGGGAGTACCGCAGTACACGATGCGTCCATTGGTAGTGTTGTGGTCTCTATCCACTTTATCCAACTCATTGGCCAAATGAGAGGTACTTCCCATGAGTCCCAGACTACATGGGTAGGATGTATGTTGGGGCATCAATAAGAGAAGGTGAACCACTCATCCTGTGCATATGCCATAGGAGAAGGCGAACCACTCACCCTACACACATGTGTCATCAAACGTAGGGGAAGGCGAATCACTCACCCTATTCACATGTCAACCATCATGGGGTATCACAAGGGAAGGTGAACCACTCACCCTATACATAGCGCACTAATAGGGGAAGGTGAACCACCCACTCTATGGTTGCTTATAGCTCTAAGAAGTACACCAAGCCCCCAGGAGCTCTCAGAGCTTGATGTCCAACTCAAGCGTGAGGGTCTTTTCACTACTCCAAGTCTCTCTCGGAAGGCTAAGAATTTGACTTAACCTAAGGGCTTCGTGAGGATGTCTGGGACTTGCTCATTAGTCTTGATGTGTTGGAGCCTTATTGCCCCAGTTGTACCATATCCCGGATAAAGTGGTACCTGATATCAATGTGCTTGGAGTGGTTATGGAACACAGGATTCTCTGAAAGGCGAATCCCATTCTAGTTGTCACAAAAGATCACAGTGGTATCCAACACATGCTCAAATAGCTCACTAAAGAGCTTCCTCAACCAAACAACTTCACAAAAGGCCATACTAGCAATAATGTATTCAGCCTCAGTGGTGCTTAGAGCAACCGATTTCTGCTTACTACTCATCCAAGAATTTGACGCAAACCCCAATGAGAAGCAACATCCAAACGTGCTCTTACAATCCACCACACTTTCTGCCCAGTCAGCATCAGTATATCCATTAGCCTCAAATTCCCGACAATGTATCTTAGTCCATAGTTGATTGTGCCACGGAGATATCTCAAGAGATTTTTAGCAGCAGTCCAATGAATGGGATGAGGCTCGACCATAAATTGACTCAATGTATTCACAACGAAGCATATGTCAGGACGAGAGTTTACCAAGAACATCATGGCCTCCACAAGTTGTTTATATTCAGAAGGGTTTGCCAATTTGGGCCCAACAACACTTTCACATAACTTCTTGAAATTGAGTTCCATCGGAGTAGATACATATTTGCAATCCACCATCCCACATCTCTTGAGTAGCTTCATAATGTATTTTCCTTGAGAAAGGAAAATCTCACCTGGCTTTTGCCAGACCTCCAGGCCTAGGAGGTAGTGCATCAGTCCTAGGTCCTTCATCTCGAACTCCGAAACCAACTCCCTCTTGCATTGATAAATGAGAGGGCCTGCACCTGTCAGAAAGAGATCATTTACATAAAGGACCAAGATGAGAGGCATGTCCTTTTCAACCTTGAAGTATAGGTTAAGATCAGGATCGCTCCTTGTGATTCCCAGTTTCATAAGATAGTTATCAATCGTCTCATACCAAGCCCTAGGGGCTTGCTTCAAAAGTTCAACCCATATAGGGCTTTCTTCAACTAGCATACGTGTGTCCTTCGATCCTGTACTTCGAACTCCTATGGTTGTTCCAAGTATACTTCCTCCATGAGCGAGCCATGTAAAAAGACAGTCTTAATGTCCGATTGATGTAGGCTCCATTCTTGAGTGGCAACTAGAGCAATAATAGATTGAATAGTGGTATATCGGGCAACTGGTGCAAATATCTCATCATAGTCCATTCCTTCCTTTTGAGAGAAACCTCGAGTAACAAACTTGGCCTTATATTTTTCAGTGTGAAAATTTCTAACATGAAATTCTACTGCAACAACTGATTTATTTCTCCTACTTGTTTTCCACTACTGCAGCAACTGATTTATTTCTCCTACTTGTTTTCCACAATAAGTTATTTACAAAACCCTTCAGTAAACATCAAAGTAAATTCTACTACAATTGTCACATAATAGCATAGAGAAAAGAACAATGAAATACAAGCACAATAATCAATCACATCAACATAGTTGTTTTTGGACAACAGTCCCTAGAAAAACCCTATGCGGGAAAACCGGTGCAACAAATGAGGGTTTATTTATTATTCTTCAACGACAATCTTTCTACAAGGAATGATTTGCAGAATATAGAGAAACCTTTGTGAAAACACCTGAGATAATTTTCCTTCAATCACTGGAGAAATTCTGACACTCAAGAGACCCTCCAGCCTCCACCGCGTCACCTCTGCATTGTCTTCTGCGCGAGGACTGGGTGAGGGCTACGTCCTTGGCTGCGTTGCCTCTCTGAGCTATCCCTGTTCGTTGTCCCTGTGATGCACTACGTCCCTTCCTCCTTGGTCTCCGATTGATGCTGATACCCTCCTCTTCCTTCACCCTGCAACTTTCCCTCTGAAATCGAACTCTTACTTTTGGAGAATCAACTTACCTTGGGTTATTGAATATTTGCCTGGTGTGTCTCCAATTGACCCTCAAGTCTTCATTTATACTTTTCTTGTTGAGATATCAATAACGGTGATCAATTCTCTAATCAACGGCTAAGATTAAAACAGGCTTGATCCTCGTCTCTCAGAAGTTTCTCCTGAATAGATTCACAAGCAACTTTCTAAGCCATATGGCTTCACATGATGCTGTGCTAGTTGCCATATATTCAGCTTCAGCTGAGCTCAGAGCTATGGACTTCTGTTTCCTACTCCACTAGGAGGTCATTCCTGGTCCAATGTTGAAATAGTACCTAGTGGTACTTTTCCGATCTACTGAATTTCCAGCCCAATTTGCGTCAGTGGACCCACACAGTCTAATATCATTGCCTTGGGTGTACATTAATCCATGCTCAATTGTTCCTCGTATATATCTGAGAACATGCTCTGTTGCTGCCCAGTGTGCCCTCTTTGGTTCCACCATGAACTGACTGAGGGTGTTGATAACGTAACAAATGTTTGGCAGGTGTTAACCAGATACATCAGGGACCCTATGAGTTTTGCCTGTACAAGGTGGGATCTACTTCTTTATCTTTAGATGCATCAATCTTCTTCTAGTTGGTAATCGTTGGAGTAGCCATGGGTCTACAATTCCGCATTCTGAACCTCTTTAAAATTTCTGTAGCGTATCTCCCTTGTCCAAGGAAAATCTCACCCTTCTGCTGCCAAACTTCCAACCCCAGAAAATAATGCGTTCGTCCCAAATCCTTCATGTCAAATTCTGTAGCTAGGTTTTCCTTGCAATCTTTGATGAGCTTAGATGAACTTGTCAGAAAAAGGTCATCTACATATAACACCGGAATTAAAGGCTCATTCTCTACAGTCAGACAGTAGAGGTTGGGATTTGCGTCACTCTTGACGAATCTCATCTTCTGCAAGTAACCATCAATTTGATTGTACCATGCTCTAGGTGCTTGTTTAAGCCCATACAAGGTTTTCTTTAGCTTACATACATGAGTTTTCTTCTCATGTGTCTCAAAGCCCTCTGGTTGTTCAATGTATACTTCTTCTTCTATCACCCCATTCAAGAACGCAACCTTGACGTCCATCTGGTGAATCTCCCACCCCATCTGTGTTGCAAGGGATATCATGGATCTAATAGAAGTATACCTGGCTACTGGGGCGAAGGTTTCTTCGCAGTCTATCCTTTCCTTCTGAGCATACCCCCTTAGCCACGAACCTGGCTTTGTATTTTTCCACGTTGCCATCCGCAACATACTTGACCTTGTAGATTCATCTGGAACCTACAACTGATCTATCTTGAGGTCTAGGTACCACTTCCCAGACATCATTGGTCATTATGGAACTGTACTCCTCCACCATATCATCTACCCATACTTGATGCTGAACGACCTCTTGAAAACTAGAGGGTTCTCCAACTCGAGCCACCAAAGCTTGGTATCTATCTGGTTGTCTATGCTCCCTTTTCTCGTTCCTAGGAGCTCCAATGAAATCCTCTACGTCCCGTAGTATCTGTCGAAGTTCCCGGCTCGTTCTTCTGCTAGTAGTGAGTTGATCTGTTTGCTCCTTCTCCTGAGATTCCACCTACTGTGATGCTTTTGGATTCTTATGCCTTGGAGAAATACTGGTGCTGGTTTCTGTTGGTCGAAGTGGCTGGATCAATGGATCATCCTTTCACTGCTCTTCGGAAAGCATTTCTGGGGATTTCCTAAATGCTTTGTCCTCCATGAACTTTACATCCCGTCGTACTACGATCTTTCTATTGCCCGAAAGGTAGATTCTATATGCCTTAGCATTCTCGCTATATCCCACAAGATATCATTTTTCTGTAGTTTGATCCAAATTCTTCCTCTTTTCTTCGGGTATATGGCAGTATGCCAAGCTCCCAAATATCCTGAACTGACTCACTTCAAGCTTCTTGCCAGTGAATACACTCTCCAGAGTAATCTTACTTAATGCCCTAAGAGGAGTCCTATTCTGAACATATACTATCGTGCTGCATGCTTCTGCCCATAGAAGTTTGGGCACATCCCGATCATAGAACATTGCCCGTGCTGCTTCAACAATAGTTTTGTTCTTTCTCTCTGCTACTCCATTCTGCTCCGGATTATATGGAGTTGTCCATTCTCATTTGATGCCTTCCCTTGCGCAGAACTCGGTGAAGTCTTTATCAATATATTCTCCACCATTGTCTGAGCGCAACACTTTTATCCTCTTCCCTGCCAGATTCTCAACCAGAGCTTTAAACTCTTTGAATCGATCAAAAATCTCATCCTTGGTTTTTAGAAAGTAGATCCAAGTCTTCCTGGAATGGTCATCAATGAAGGTGACGAAGTATTCAACACCACTAAGAGCTTTTGTGGACATTGGTCTGCAGATATCTGAGTGTATTAATTCCAGAACACTCTTTGCCCTATTGTTACTTCTGGAATAAGCCGCTTTGGCGTACTTGCCCAGTACGCAAACTCTGCATACATCGTCTAGTTTGGTACTTAATTTTGGAACTCCTGTGATGGTTTCTCTGAAAATTCCTTGAACCCCATGGTGTAAGTGCCCCTTCCTTCTGTTCCATAGTTCATTCAAATCTTTTTCACCACCGCTGCCTATTAGTGCCATTGGAGACTCTAGCTGTAACTTATACTGTCTATTGCTTCTAACTCCAATTTGGGCCTTCTTCTTCCAACTCGGATTTTTGATATATACTTTCTTCCCAATGAAGTATACATCATAGCCCTTGTTCTGTAACTGAGATATAAAGAGTAAGGTCATTCCTAATCCAGGCACATTCAATACATTGGTAGCTTGAAGCCAATCCCCTGCTTCTGTTTGAAAAACTACAGTACCTCTTCCTACAGGGGTACATTTTGCCTTATTTCATGGTGATTTGGAAGTTCATCTGTTCTTCTTGATAGCTCGAGAAACATTCTTGTATTCCTTTCATGTGCGTAGAAGCCTCGCTATCAATATACCAAACTTCAGTGGAAGCAGAACTTGACAAGCAAGCGACTTCTTCTTCTAGTCTGGAAGCCAACACAGAACTGTAGTGATCCATTATATTCTTCGTGCTTTCCTCTTTCTTGGGAGAACTGCGTGAGCCCCTTTGAGTTGCTTCCCTAGCAACATCATGTCCACGACTCATTGCAGATTCTCTAATCTTGTTGCCCAATCTTAGCTCTGATACTATGTGAAGATTTCTAACATGGAATTCTATTGCAACAACTGATTTATTTCTCCTACTTATTTTCCACAATAAGTTATTTACAAAACATAGAGAAAAGAACAGTGAAATACAAGCACAAGAATCAATCACATCAACATAGTTGTTTTTGGACAACAATCCCCGGAAAAACCCAATGCGGGAAAATCGGTGCAGCAGATGAGGGTTTATTTATTATTCTTTAGCAACAATTTCTTTACAAGGAATGATTTGCAGAACATAGAGAAACCTTTGTGAAAACACCTGAGATAATTTTTCTCCAATCACTGGAGAAATTCTGACACTCAAGAGACCCTCCAGCCTCCACTACATCACCTTTGCGTCGTTTTCTACGTGAGGACTGCGTCCTCTGCTGCACTGCCTCTTTGAGCTATCGCTCTGCGCTGTCCCTTTGATGCACTGTGTCCCTTCCTCCTCAGTCTCTTACAGACGCTGATACCCTCCTCTTCCTTCACCTTGCAACTCTCCCTCTGAAATGAAACTCTTACTTTTGGAGAATTGACTTCCCTCGAGTTACTGAGCATTTGCCCGGTGTGTTTCCAAATGACCCTCAAGTCTTCATTTATGCTCTTGCTGTTGAGATATCAACAATCGCGATCAATTCTCTAATCAACGACGAAGATTAAAACAGACTTGATCCTCATCTCTTAGAATCTTCTCATCCATATTTACGTTAATTCACTTTAATTATTTTAATTTCCTAAGTTTTAACTTAGGCACCATTAAAAATAATTAATTATTGGAATAACATGCACTCTGGGTGGAATTTCTCCAAACAATTTCTAGGTCTTGGAGATCTCATGTGCTCTAGCCCCTCCACAAAATTTTGGAGCTAGAGCACATCCGATGCTACCCAAAAATCAACATTCAACACTCCCATCAACGCCATGTTTGATTTTGTATAACCATTTTGAGGTGACAATGGATTTGTTCTTGGGTCTAGGCACCACTTCCCAGACATTATTTTTCATGATAGATTCATATTCCTCATTCATTGCATCCTTCCAAACTTGGTGCTTTACGACTTCTTCGAACGTACATGGTTCAATTTGAGCAATAGTACTCAAAGCAGCTAAGTACCCTTGATACTTGTTCGGCTTCCTACTTTCATAGAGTGTCCCTCTTGGAGCAGTATGTCTTTCAACATCTTTGAGAGTATCTTTGAGCCACAAAGGTCTTTTCCTTGAGGTAGAGGGGTCACCAAGAGGTGGATCAATGGTATCTATCGGGCCTTCAACATCGTGCATCGACTCATCTGTCAGAGGTTCATCCCGCTTCCCTGCATTATCATCATTGTCCTCCCTTGGGATAGGGAGATCTTTGGCTTTCCAAAGGGTAATGTCTTCATCAAAAGTGACATCATGGCTTATTTCCACTTCTCTTTGACCAGGCACATAGATTGTATATGCCTTTGAATTTTCACTGCAGCCCACAAATGTACTTTTTTTCCCAGATGCTTCCAATTTGTTTCTTTTCTCTTTAGGCACATGAAAATACACAGGACAACCAAATATTCTAAAATGAGAAACATCAAGTTTCTTACCAGTGAAAACTTCTTCAGGTGTTGAAAATTGAAATCCAATGCTTGATGTGGGCTCCTATTTTGAACATACACGGCAGTGTTGACAACTTCTGCCCATAAGAACTTCGATAGGCCTTGATCATGGAGCATGGCATGGGTGGCTTCCATGATTTGTTCGATTCTTCCTTTCAACAACTCCATTTTGCTCAGGGGTGTATGGAACGATGGTCTCCCTCTTAATGCCAACCTCTCTCAAAAGTCATTGAATTCATTTGATTCATATTCGGTTCCATTGTCGGTCCTCAATATTTTGATCTTCTTCCCTATTTGGATTTCCACCAAGGCTTTGAAAGAACGAAACCATTTGAACACTTCATCCTTCTTCTTTAAGAAATAGATCCATGTTTTGCAAGAGAAGTCATCCACAAAAATTGCATAGTATGAGTATCCTCCCAATGATGTTACGAACAACATTCCAAATAGGTCAGAATGGACCAATTGAAGAATATCAGTAGTTTGGCTTTCATTAGAAGGGAATGGTCCCTTTGTAAGCTTCCCAGCTGCACAACCTTGACAAACTCCTTCATGATTCATGTTGAACTCGGGCATACTTGTGACCATCCTCCTTACCCCAGGTAAGGCTTTGTAATGAAGGTGGGCAAATCTTTGGTGCAATAATTCAGATTGAAGAGAAGTATTGCAAGTCAAGGCTCCCAAAGGACTTCCTCCAACTTGATAAAGACCATCAACCCTAAATCCAAGTGTGAATGCATCTTTAGGGTTTCTTTGCCGAATACTCCATCAATGAATGCTACCTTGAAGACTTTATCTTCCATTGCATAAATATAGACTAGGTTCTTCTTCAAATCGGGCACATACAACACTTCTTGTAGATGAACGATTTGACCTTGATTTAAGTGAAGAGTGACAATACCTATCCCTTTCACAGGGTGGGTGGAATTATCTCCAAGTATAATCTCCAAATTTTTCCACCAAATTTGAGAGGGCCTCCTTGTACCCAGTGAAGTGCCTTGAGGTTCCACTATCAATCAACTAATGATCCATAGTTTCCAGAGGAGAGGTAGTAGATAGAGCGGAAATAAGATAAAACTCCTTTTGTTTTTCTACAACATTACTTTCTTCATCCCTGGAATTTCTCGTCCTTTGGGAGGTCGAATATTTCCATATCTAGCAGCGGGAGCATTCCTCTTTCCTTTATTGTTGAACTTGTTGTTCCTTTGATTGCCATTGCCTTTGAAATTGTTGTTGTTGTTGTCATCATCTCTTGGAGAATCCTTTTTGTGAGGACACTCTCTAGCATAATGGACCAATAAATACTCAGTGAGTTAAGATTAGTTGATTAATGCCCACAAATCACCAAAGGGTAGATCAATAGGACCAGTAAATACAGCGAGTCAACATTGGATTATGGGGGTGCCATGATGATATAGGAAGAAAATAACACAAGAAATGGTGAACTGGGAAGGTAAACCTTAGAAATAGAGGAGACACTATATTCAACATCAATGATAGAGAATTATGATAGAAGCAGAGATAAATGAGGGGATACAGACATCTTTTTCATCAGTTATCATTGTGGAGGGGTTGATGCAAACCCTCATAATGTTTTTTGAGGAGTGTTCAAGGCTGAGAGGGCCTAGTTGGGTGAGCCTAGAAGGAGGTCAGGATTAGCGTATCAAAACTCTCATTTGAGGCAGACAAGAAGAATCTAGTGATGGATGTTTCATAATTTCATTACAAAATCTAGGTTGAGTGGTAGTTACTGGTGGCATGCAAGGAGCAGGAATGATCCTGTGACCTTGTGGATGTGAGATATCTACTGGTTGAGTAGGAAGATGTATGTTGTCTCATAAATATGATGTCACCCACTTCCATGGCTAGTGCATCTGCATTGTGCTTAATGCCCCACTGATGAAGATATGTCAGAAAAAGGAAGTGGTGAACCTAGTGGTGCAAGGTCTAGAAAGGTTTTGCAATGTGTATCATTTGTGGGTGATTACCTTGTGTATGTATAAATCTTAGACACGTCTAATTGGGATAGGAAATGAAGGTGGCAAGATACCCACTAGAATGAGAAGACAAGGAATGATCCAATGTTTTAAAACTCCGACTCGGCCTTGGGTCGACTCTGACTCCGATTCCGACTCGGTATCGACTCGGCTGGCTCGATTTCAATGACTCGATCGTTGTAAAAAATACATTAAATATTTATTTTTTATAAAAACACATAATTTTAAAGATTTTCATTCATGTTTCCAAACACAGCATTAGAATATAGATAGAAAACATATGATCAAAGTAGGCTCATGAATATATCCATTATATTAAAATGGCACCCAATGCACTGTCCAATACATACACGATGATGATATAGAGATCAAAACAAAAACACATAACCAAGGAGGCTAGAAATGGCCTCTACAACAAAAGTCTATGACCAGTACTACTAGTTATTGCTAGAGTTGCCAAAATCATCTGGCTCAGTGTTACTTGGGAGCGGAAGCGAAAGTGGGGAACGGGAGCGAAAACAGGAGCGGGAGCAACATTTTTGGAAGCTCCCGATTTGGGAGCGAATCCCAGAGGAGTTCGACAACCAATGTCACTAACATCAAGGTACATAGAGGGATTGGTGCTCTTGATTAAACACGAGTTGCATACCCTAATACATGACAAAATTCAATGGAAACATTGCAATCCACCAATCCTGAAATCCTGAAAAACTGATAAGTCTGCTGGATTTTGAATGAAATATAAAATTCCTCTCTCCATATGAAATCCAATGAGGTCGGAACCACTCTCAAACATCCTTAGTCATTTCAAGGTAATGTTAAAAATTTAAGTAAAAGGATGAAAATGAAGATTAAGGAGAATGTCACTTTTACTTTAATAATTTAACATTACCATGAATAACATAGCCTTAGTAGGGCAATATGATCAGATACTAGGGTTTGGGAGAGGGGAATGGACCCCAAAGACCAGCAAACTAATTCATAAACCCCTTTGGAGTCCCCCACACTTAGAAAAATTAAAATAAAATAAAAAAAGGCATGTTTTTATGGTTCACTGGCCATTGTCAGCTACCCGGCGAGTCGACCAAGTTATCACTGCCCGACCAAACGAAATTTTCTGCCGGGTTGAAATTTTTTTCCCAGCTCGGACCAACTCGGCTGAGTCGGTTCGGAGCCAGCCGGATCTTAAAACAATGGTACTAGGGCAATGTTTGATCTCAGAGCTAGGGCTTGGCTTTTCTCCCAACTCCACCGTCAAAATGGCTTCAAAATTGGAGTAGGCCTTGAGGATACACTAGCGCAGGGGATACTAGGAGATCAAAATTTTTAAAGGAGAGAGCTCGAAAAGGAGCCAAGGAAAAACGTAGGGGTTAGGAACTATTCAATGAAGGAAGAAAAATGGAACAAGAGAGGGCTACGATACCAGGGATCTGATAACTGGGGTTGCGATACCAGAGCAAGAGAGGGTTGTGATACCAGGCCTACAATCCTATGAGGCACTAGCCTTGGGCATACCACGAAAATCTTTGATCTCAGAGCTAGGGCTTGGATTTTCTCCCAACTCCACCATTGGAATGGCTTAAAACTGGAGGAGGCCTTGAGGAGACACTAGTGCAGGGGATACTAGGAGATCAAACTTTTTAGAGGGTCATTTTGTCGGGAAAATGATGCCCTGGGTGACCCAACCTGGCTAGAACTAGGAAAAGGTGAAAAGGGATTGATTTAGGGTAACCACCTCTTGGTAGATCAGTGCCTTAGTCTTGGGAGAATGGATTTTATGATAAATATGAATGAGGACTTTGTTTCTTAGTCAAGGAGGCCTTAAGGCTACCTCGCTAGCCTTCTAGGGCAAAGGGAAGCAACCTTACAACGTTTATACTTCGACTTGCAAAAGGAGATGGCTTATCAAGATAAATTTGTTGATAGAATTATTCCTAGGAATTTTATTCAAATTACATGGCCCATACATTGAGAGATGCTATATGGAAACAAAATTCCACAATTTAAGTAGTAAATGCATGCAACAATTACCCTAAAAATAGCGAAAATCTCAATCCAATGTGTATAAAAAAGTAAAACAAGAATAACATTAAAATCAATGTACTTACATGTAATAGAACATATCCAAACATCCACATTTTGACAATAGAGAAGCTCCAAGACAAGATAAACCAAATCCACACATCAAAATTCATCCATAAAGCTCTAATTCATTCTCCAAGAAAAAGTGTGAAATTCTAAAGTGAGAGAAGAGATCCAATCCAAAGTGATGATGAGCAAATGAAATCATATCACTTGTATTTATATGCTAATGAGGACTTCAAATTAGCATCCTTGGCCTACATAAGCCCCAAAAATAAAATAATGTTCTAATAATCTAACTTTTGGTGGCAAGCCCACCAAACTAGCTCATAAATGAAAGAATAAGCCTCTCAAGAGGTCAAATAATAATCTATGCATATTGTAAGGCTCTCTAAGAGGCCTAATGAGGTCCATGGGTGCCATAATGAAGAGTAGGACCCTCAAAAGTAATGGACAAGGCGTTGGCCTATTGTTCTCCAAACAATAAACTTGTGGTGCTCCCAATGGGTCTAGGGGCACAATAATAACCTCATGGATCTCCAAATGAGTCGAGGATTCTCGTAGATCATTTGCAAGGGCTCTGATGATGGTGTAGGGGATGCCACATCATCCTACAAGTCCTGGGTCATCTGCCAAGTGCATGGTACATCTTTGGGGCAAGTTGGGTAAAGGTGAACTAGTCGTATCATCCTTGTCCAATGGGAGTATCTCAAGCATCTTTGATCATCCTCGGGTATCCATGGAGTGTTGTCTACTGCTGTGGAGGCCCATGGCTCTCAACACACACCCTACATGTGCTAATGTAGCCCTCTTGAAGCTTAGTGCCCCGTATAGGGAGACCAAACCCAAGGTGGACAAAAATCCTACAAAGATCCAACGTGTCCCCTAGCCTTCTAGTACAACAAGTCATTAGGGACATTGAGTAAATGAGTTTACCAATCATGGACCATAGGTGGGGACCTCATAATGGCCTGCCTTTCCATAATGGACTTCGGGATGTGCCAATGTCTCCTAAACTTCAAATGGAGATAACCAAGTATCCTATTAGGTGGTTTCTACTTCTAAAGGGGATAATATATTCAAGGTACATCCTTCAAAAGGTGGTGGCATGTGACAGATAATTGAATGATGTAGGGGATGAGAAGGGGTAGTCCTGAGCCACATGATGGGGCACAGAGGTAATTAATAAAAGGGAAGCCCACAATTGGGTTTATAATGTATAGGAGGGAGCAATCGTGGTACATGAAGTGCCCCGACCTTGATTTTTCCACTCTTCTTTATATTTCTTTTGCCTTTTTATGATTTTCTTTGATTAACTGCTCAGGGTTCAAGGGGTAAGAGCATGATGCATAAGATATAGCAGTGAATACCCCCTTTTAAGGTAGAGTGGTTCATTGCCCACGAAGGGGTTGGGTCAATCATGGGTTCCTTTATGATGAAGGAGGTTCATAGAACCTATAGGAACTACGGTGATGGCCATGATGATAGGGTAAACCTTATGTATTGCCTTTTGACCACATGCTAAATGTGTTTGTCCTGACTATCTTTTGCATTTTGTGGTACATTTCCTTGTTGAATGTGGACAAATATGCTTTTATTTTATTTTTAACTGCATCAACCTCTGAGCATTGTTCCAGGCCATGACCCAAAGTGGGGGCAAGGGGAAGGGGTGAGCTAACCCTATGTGGACCCAGTGGAGGGATGTTGACCCAAGTGGGAGAAATGATGAATGGGGTGGTAATGAGTGGAAAGGGGGTGATATAAACCAATAAGGGAGTGGGACCACACAACCAAAATTGAGGTTTCCTGTGAAATACCATCCCTAAATCCAAATGGTTAGTAAAAGAGATCCCATGGGACTAGAATCCAAGGTTAATATCCAAAAGGGGTCTAGGGGACAAGCTCACAGACCTAGCCCATTCTTTTCGACGAACCCCCCATTAATCCATGCCCAGAAGTGTCCATGATAAGCAAACTACAATACTCAATTACCAAAGGACAAGGCATACCTTTAGGTTCGAGAGGCCCACCTTCAAACATATGATTATGGCAGATGAGCGAGTGACCACATGGCTGGCCTGGGTAGCAAATAAATGGCACGATGAGCTAGTTGTTCGCTGCAAGGGGTTGTTGATTGCTCGTTGAAGACCTTCTTGGAGAAAAAAAAAAATTCTCCTAGGGATATCTCCCACAAAATGGTGGGTAACATCTATCTACCATGAGAAATATCATACAACGTTGATTATAATGAAAAAGTCATCATGCAATGCACCCTACCCTAACACACATATGACAAATTTATTATTTAAGTGTAGTCATAAAGCCAATGTAACCATCCTATCATCAAGTCAATATGAATATGCCTGCATATATGATTACTCATGTAGCAAATCCCAAAACGAATGCAAACCCAAACACATGGAGGATGTTGTGGGCAGAAGGGGGGAAAATATGATGCCCACACATGGATGATTATGTGGAAAGAGGTAAGAAGAGCATGTAATCTAGTCCATGAGATCTTCTCTTGCAACCAAAATATAGAGATGTCAACAACCAAGCTCATAAACTTTCAATGGATGGAAATCTCTGGCATATCTCTTCCACCATTGTCCTTATTATTTACATCGTGGCTTATGGCCTTCATTAGGTTATGATTAGCAGGAAAAGGTGGTCGACGAGATGGAGAAACACAAATAGGTTGCACATGATGACTACACTAGAGAGGGGAGACTATGGAGTGTTTAAAACCCTGAGGATGTGTCCAAGGAGGAAAAGGATAATCAATGAAGGGCTTTTCCTTAACACTATACTCGGGATGGGGAAAGGGCTCATAGTTACTTGAGAGCATATGACCAGAGGTGAGGGAATCACTTGATGAAGACTCAAGATGATTACCAATAGGAAAAAGGGAGAAATAAATATTGTATTCAATGGGTTTCGCTTTCCCAAAGTCATAATCTAAAGGCTCAAGTGATTTGAACATAGAATCATACTCAGGAGAAGTGGGAGCCTTATCAATTTCCTTAGTATCAAAGATTGAGTCTGTTGTCACACAGAATGTCTAGGAACCGCGACAACAGCTCAGATTGGGGGCTGTGACCCTGATCCCCAATCTCTCCGTTTAAGTTGTCTCCCTACAGCAGACTAAGGGGGTATACCCTACGGAAATGAAATGAGGGAGAACTAGTTCGGAACCAACCAATTCGGGAAACACAATGAAGCCACCAAGTATTTGATTAAGATTTAGCAAGACTTATAGGATTTGATTAGGATTTAAACGATTGATACCATTTCATTATGGAATCAACAACCTTGCCAGGAAATTCAACACCAAGTAATTGATTAGCAATTGTTTCTTTGATGAGTGACTATCTTATATGAAATGAAGATCCTAAAGTTAATGTGAGATGCAAGAAACTTAGTTAATTTTAGTTAAATGCCTATCTAAATTTAAACCATTCAATCATTTCTATATTGAGCCTGAGTTCATAGTAACTGGCAAAGATAAGATAAGGTGAAGCACACTAAGGTGTGATTAATGATACCTCTCCTGAAAATCTAACATACTCGGTCCCTCTAGTGCTGCAGAGATATGTGGCTCTAACAACTACAAGTCATCGTTTTAAGTACTACTAAAAGTAGGCTTCTCAAGCAAATATGGATGGGTACCTATCTCTCTATGCAGAACCAATTTAATATGCAAATGCAAGAGATGATTAGGAGATGAGATGAAGTTAGATTCAAGGATGAAAAGCGCATGTGTCATGATCTATCAAAGCTCTCAATCACCAAAATGAAATGTTCACTTCACTACATAAAGATTGAAAGATAAACTTCTTAGCAATATCACAATTAAACCACAAGCTTACTTCAAATCCTTTTAATACAATTATAGTTGAAAGAGAACAAAAGCTTCTTCACAATTAAATATCAGATGCTCAAAAGATACACAGTTTAGGAAACCAAAGATATGCGATTTATCATAATTCCATGACAAAGTATTTTAATAATTACTTGAAATATTCGTAAAATATTTAACACGCACTAAACATCAAATAATTCAAGTAATTAAACCACGCTTAGATCTAATTCAACAACGAACAATCTCAGTAGATGTCAAGTATAAGAAAATTCTCAAAACCTTAGCATGCAAAATACTCTAGCAGTTAAATTTCAAAAATTTAAATACCATGAAGAACCATGAAAATCAAATGCTATGCAATTCAAATAATCCCAAAATAAAAATGATCTTTCTTATGTGACCCAAATCTAGAAAAATTTATTGCTTTCCTATAGTCAATCTTTAGAGACGAAAAAAATATTTAAATGCATTTGACTATAGAGAAATTAAAAAAAAATACTACAAAATAGTCCCAAACCAATAACATAAAAAACCCCAAGAATGAACTTTAGATTAAAAATTTAATTATTCCTTAGGCAAATTTAACGCATTAAGTTTTATGAAACAAATTTCATGTGGCAAGTGATTAATTAAGTTTTTAATGTGACAAATGTAAAAAATTCAAAAGGCTTAATGAATTAAATTTTTAATGGGCTAGAGGCCACATAAAAATTTAAAATTTTAATGTGAGAGCACAAAGTTCTCTTTCGATTTAAATCTTTAAAAATATCAAAGTCACATTAAAAAAATATGGAAAAAAAAAAAAAAGGAAAAGCAATAATAAAAAATGAAATCCGATTTCTGAATAAAAAAGAAAAATCAAAATCAATTAAAATCAAATAAAAAAAAATCAAAAGTTAAAATAAATTGTGAAAAGCAACCTCAAACACAAAAAAAAAAATCGAATTTAATTGTTATAAAAAAAATCTTAACACAAAAAAAAAATCGAATTTAATTGTTATAAAAAAAATCTTACCCTGAATTATTAAAACATAAAAAAGGGTAAATGAGAAATCGTTTTTGGCTTTGCAGGTTCGACGGCAACGAAAGAAGGAAATGCAAAAGAGCATCAGTTGCAGGTTTGCGTGAGAAGGGAGATGCGAGGAAAGGGAAGTGGAGCACGCAAATGGAGAAGGGAGAAGAGGACGGGTAAAAGAAATGCGACAAGGGTAGCCAGCAGGGAAGAATGGCACCGCGAACGGAAGAGAGTCCTTGAAGGTCAAGCAACAAAGAAGGATGAGGGAGCGTTTTGTTTTGATGTTGTAGAAGCGGAAAGGGAGCACAACAAGGAGGGTTGCAGGGAGGACACAGAGATGGAGCCACGAATGAGAGGAGAGAGCTCGGAAAGGAAATGACGAAAAACACAAGGGTTAGGAAATGTTGAATGAAGGAAGAAAAACAGAGCAAGAGAGTGATGCGATTTGGCAACGAGGGAAAAGAAGGTTGTAGGAGGAAGGAAGAAAGGAAAACATAGGAAGCAAAGGAAAATGCATAGGAAAATAAGTCAAAATTTTGCAAAGGGAGGTGAAAAATCGCAACAAACAACAAGAAGATAAACATAGACAAAGGCAACATCAAAATTTTAAAGGGCTTCAAGGCACCAAACAATAGCCCAACAACCTTAAAAATCTTTCTAGAAATTTAAATTTTTAAAATAATATATTCCTACTTCGAATCCTCTCAAGAAAACTCATGAAATCTCCATATCTAAATTTTGAAAACCATCGAACTGTTAAAAAAAAAAAAAAAAAAAAAAAAAATAATAATAATAATAATAATTTGAATAATGTCCCTACAAAATGGTATTGAGGCCAGATCTTACCCTCCAGGGTCTAGATCTGGCTTCAACTAAAAATTTCCATTCAAATTTGCACCTGCAAAAATGAAAACAAAAACGCCCGAACCCAGATCTCCTGCAAATACTAGATCAACAATCAGACCAAGTAGAGAAATAGAACAATAATGAAATTCTGAAGAAGTAGAGGTACATGTTATTTCGATCAAAATTAAGAACCTTACCCTAGATCCAACAAACTAAATAAGATACCTTTATTCAGATTATTCTAAAAGAGTTATTGATTGATAGTTTTCACATAACATTAAGCAGAAATTAAAAAAATGTTACCATAAATTCACAAAGAGGAACACCACCGCACGTTGAAACCCCGAAGACTTTAGCATTAATTTAAAAAAAAAAAAAGGTATAGAAGAGAGCTTGAGAGCTTAGTACAATATTCAAAGATCAGATGAAAAGACAGACTGACACTGAACTCTAATTTATAGGTAAAATCTCCAATGGGTAGTTGGCTTCATCCCTGTCAAATTAATCTCAATCGTTTATAAAGATTTAATTAATCTCTAATCATCACTGTCGAAATTATTTAATTTTTGAGGAAAAATCGAATTTATCATTTAATTGATTTTTAATTAACTCAAAATTAATTATTTTGAGTTAATTTCCTCAAAAATTTGACTTTGACTTAACCGCCAAGGCCCAAGGGTCCAATTTTTTTTTATTTCCTCAATATTCCCTTGGCCAGAGACCTCCAAAAATTAACTTATTTAACACCCATGAATTTCACCATTGGAGAATTTAATTTTACCTAGGAGACAAAATTAATTAAATTTCTAGCTTAGGATTTTAATTTAATTTGGCCAGAAAATTTAATTAATCGACTTATGAGGGGATTAATTATTTTTTCAACCCTCTAATACTTATCCATGGTGTCTAACTATGAGGAACCATGCACTAAATATTTTTTACATCAAGATTTTACATTTTCATACATGAAGGGGGAAAACCCGTTCATTATAGACCCTCAAAAAATACTCATTTATGCGACACAAAATATAATCCAGTAGACCAAGTTGTTGGCATTATGACACAAGTATTTTCCTTGATGGCAACACTACAGGTCAACTCAGTTTTTGATAAGAGGCTAACAGGAATATTCAGAGGCAATAGGGCAGTGGTACAGAGGATCGAAAAGATGGAGCTAAGGACTATTGATCAGAATAAAGAAGTTGAAAGAAGAAGATGATGTAAGAGTAGTATAAGAAATACACACAGGTTCACTTAGTCCAAACAACGTATACACACAAGTATTCAGAACAGAAAAAGCGTATAACGTACACACGCACTCCCACAGAAGGCAAAGCGCGTACATGTTGAAAACCATGGTTTTGGTCTGAGGTATTTTGTCCAAGGTATCTTTGGACCATGGTATTGACCCTAGGTATTTAGTCTGAGGTATTCGGTCCGTGGTATTTGATCGAAGGTATTGATCCTAAGTGGATTCAGTCCATGGTATTGAGAAAGGCCAAAAACTATATAAAGAAGAGAGGATCATAAAGCCAGTAAGATTCTAAGGAATAATTCTATCTGAAATATATTTTATGTTGCAGGGTTATGTTTGAGACTAGATCTGAAATATTTATGTGCACCTTGAGTTCAATATTGGATTAGGATCATGAGACCTGAAATGACCTATTCTTGAATGATCTCATATTGGTTGAGGCTATATTTGATGTTTTGCATCTATTTTATTCATTATCTATCATGATCTAGATTTGTCTGAAGTCTAGAATTGTAGCAATGTTCTGAGTCAATATTTGCAGATCTGTACGCAGTTTCGTCTCGACAAAAGGGCGTATACATGCAGGTTCTGTTCTTTCAAGTAACATATACAAAAGAAAGGCTTGATGTTCAGAGATCACTGATCTATCAGATCAGTATCACTGATTTATTGTTGTTGCTATTTTACTATTGTTTGTCAATGAAGTCTTCTTAGATCTGAATGAATAAGGAGGTTGATATTTTATTGATTGTATAAGTGAGAAGAAGTGTTTTTTGTTGCCTGCTTGTGTAAAGTTCTGTAAGTTGACAGTAGATGTTCAGTACATTGTTGGTTGGTATAGTTTGTGATTCAGAGATTTTATGATTCAGAAGCTTTAAAGGTATACACAGGTTGGGCTAAAGGAAGTAGTGTATACACGTAGGTTTTCTTCATTGAAGTAGCGTATACAGTCTGACACATGAATTTTTGAGGTTTCAGTTGGTTCTAAATGTTGATGCAGGTTTCTAGGTTCAGCACAGTGTTCTGATGACAGTGATCTGATTGTTTCAGATTAACTGCATGTTGGTTGATAAAGTTTGAGTTTCTAAATTGTTGATGGGTTATTGATGAGTCAAGCTCTTCATATGTTTTGATATGTGCCAGGAGCATCCAGTCTGAAAATTCATGAAACATGGTCCCTGGTGGAAGAGTGGAGTTTTCTGTAGGTTGGCACCTACATACTAGTAAACATATTGGCTAGTACAAGAGCTAGGTGGTTGTAGCTCCCTTCCAGTAGAAGCTGGAGAAGGAGAGAAGGTTGTAACCTTCTGCATGTAGAAGCATGCATACTGGTATGAGTCTACACCAGTACAAGATTGTAAATAGATTTTCTTATTATTAAAAATTAGACAGAGACGACAGCAGCAAGTGGTTTGCACCCACATTGGGTTTCCACCTTAAATCTTGGTGTTCATGTGTGTTGCTTATGTGTGATGGTTTATTATGTTTATACTGCACATAGTTACTACTTAATGATTGATGAAGTACTGACGCACTGATTAAAGATCAACATATGATGCATTAACTGAATCATACGTTTACTGCATAAATGTTGGTTGCCTTAAAGACAGTTGTGTGTACATGCTAGTTCCCCTCTTTGAAGTAGCGTATATAAATCTGATTATGAAAAAGAAAAATTCTTGATCTGATAATACTGATTCACCCCCGCTTTCAGTATTATTTTCAACAATTGGTATCAGAGTAGGTCCTTCAGAAGAAGCTTGATCGCTTGAAGGAAGATCCATCAAGATGAATAATCACGAAAGCATGGGATCCATCATACTGCCAATCTTCGATGGGAGCAACTTTGTTTATTGGAAAATAAGAACCACAACCTATCTACAATCTCTTGAAACAGATGTTTGGGAAATTGTGGAAGGAGGGTATAAATTTCCAACAACAATTCCTAAAGACACAGCAAATAAAATGCAATATGAAACCAATGCCAAAGCTGTCAATACTTTATTGGGAAGTTTGTCACAATCAGAGTTTGTCAAAGTCATAAAGCTCAAATCAGCCAAAGAGATATGGGACAAAATCATTCAGAGCTACGAAGGAGACTCTTAGGTTAAACGTGCTAAGCTTCAAACTCTCAGAATTCAGTATGAAACTCTTAATATGCACAGTGATAAGAGTATAGCTAGTTACTTCTTACGTATAGATGAGGTTGTTAATTGTATGAAGAATCTGGGTGAAGAAATAAATGAAGTTACCTTAGTTGAGAAAATTTTGAGATCCTTGTCTACTAAATTTGATTCAAAAGTGTCTTCCATAGAAGAAAAATAGGATTCGTTGAATATCACTATGACACAACTTCACGGAATCCTAACTGCTTTTGATATGAGAAAAGGAGGTCCATCAGATATGAGAGAAGTCGCATTTAAAGCTTCAGCAAAAGGAAAAGAAAAGGAAGAACACAATGAATCAGGACACATTTCAGAAGAAGAAGATGAAGTAAATTTTGTGAATAAGCTTCAATGGGGTTCTGGAAGGTTCAGAGGTAAGCTACCTTTCAAATGCTTTGCTTGTGGTAGAGTCGGTCATTATGCTACCAGATGTCCTCATAAAGATACATATGAAAAAGGAAAGGAATATGCAAAAGGGAATAGGAAACAAGTTGTGAATAGGAGGAGTTACTATATTCATGAAGATAGCGATGGTTTATCTAATAGTGATGAAGATGAAACTGGACAAGATTACAAACTTCTCATGGTTTATGATAACGATGATTTTTGGGATAGTTTAGAAGAGGATAGTGATGGTTTATCTAATAGTGATGATTATATACTTCTCATGGCTTATGACAATGATGATTTTTGGGATGCTTTAAAAGAGGAAAACTTTCATAAAGAAATCTCTTAACTCAAAATCTATTTAGAAGAAAAGAATATGATCATAGATACCTTGACATACCAACTTGCTGAAAAAAAACACAATGAAAAACTAGAATGTGAAATTGTGGGTCTAAGAAAAGATCTTGAGAAAACAAAATCTCTCAATCTTAGATTTGCTAAAGGATCAGAAACTTTAAATGAAATTATCAAAGTTCAGCGTTCTCCTCTGATAAAGACAGGTCTTGGATATACTGAAGAAGCATCTCAATCACAAAAGCCGTCAACCTCCACTAAAATCTATCTTGATGCAGCAATACTAGTGAACAGTATGACAATCGTCAACAAAGGCATAAAGCGGATCACCAGGTAAATCATACTCAATTTTCTCCGAGGATGAATATCAATAGAAGCCACAACCAACCTCAGGCAAATCATACTCAATTTTCTCCAAAGATGAATATCAATAGAAACTACAATCAACAGGTAAATAGATTCGATAGTCGCAGAAACTTCTTTAATGGGCAATGTTTTTCATGTCATAATTTTGGGCACAAAGCTGCTCAATGTGTTGCTTACAAAACCATCATGACTAAAGAAGCACGAAATCAAAGGAATGTAACAGGGATCAAGAGAAGTTCCTATAATAACTTTTCTCCTCTTGAAAATGAAATAGAATGCTCAGTCTGTAACATCTTTGGTCATGAAGAATCTGAATGCAGGAGAAAATTTCGGCAAACACCTCAAAAGGGGCAAACGCCATTAAATCCTAAGATATGGAGAAGGAAATAATCTCAAACAGAAATATGTGGTATAGCCTTGTATGTAGAAGGACAAGAAAATCAGTGGTACATCGACAGTGGATGCTCCAAACACATGACAGGTGACAAAGAGAAACTTCACTCATATAATGCCTTAGAAAAGGAAAAGAATGTCTCATTTGGAAATGACACTCCAGCTGTCATAAAAGGTAAAGTGTCTGTTTTCTTGAAAGAAAAAGTTAAAGCTGGAAATGGTATGTATGTAGATGGTTCAATGCATAACCTGTTGAGTGTCAGTCAAATGTGTGATCAAGCAAATGAAGTGGTGTTTCAATCAAACGGATGTGTTGTTCGTGAGCTTGATACAGGAGAGACTGTGATCAAAGGTACAAGAACTCCAAACAATTTATACATACTCAAAGGAGGACAACAACAATGCTATCTAAGCAAAAATGATGAAAATTGGCTGTGGCATAGAAGATTAGGACATCTAAGCTTTTCTCAAATAAGAAAAGCATGCAGACTCAAGGTTGTTCATGATCTTCCAGATATCACCCCAGAAAATACAATATGCAAACCATGTCAAATCGGTTAGCAAACCAAAGTTCACTTCATGGAAAAAGAAGGGTCAGCTAGTAAGCTTCTTGAACTTATCCATACTGATTTATGTGGAACAACAAGGAAAAAGTCACCTCGTGGAGAAGAATACTTTATTTTGTTCATTGTTGATTTTTCCAGAATGTGTTGGATAGGTCTTCTAAAGCATAAAGATGAAGCATTTGAAAAGTTCCAAGCCTTCAAAGCTTTGGTTGAAAATGAATAAGATCGAAAAATCAAATTCCTCAGATCTGATCGAGGAGGGGAATTTATATCGGATGAATTCTTTGACTTTTTTGAACAACATGGAATAAAAAGGGAATTCTCCACTGCAAGAACACCTCAGCAAAATGGTGTAGTTGAAAGGATGAACAGAACAGTTCAACAAATGGCTCGAGCCATGCTAGATGAATCTGGAACTCCTGCAACCTTCTGGGGTGAAGCTGCATTCGTTGCCGTAACTATTCTCAACAAAGCAAATGTTCGGGTAAATAGCACTCAAACTCCACATGAACTTTGGTATGGTAAGACTCCTACTGTAAAATACTTTAAAGTTTTTAGAAGCAAATGTTTTATCAAAAGGACTGACGAAAAACTTGGTAAGTTTGAACCCATAGCAGATGAAGGTATTCTTCTTGGTTATTCTTCCAGAAGTAAAGGATATAAATGTTATAATAAAAGACTTGGGAAAATTGTTGAAAGTATTGATGTTGTAATTGATGAAGCATGGAGAAATCCAAAACAGATAAAATCAACAGAAGATTATGACAATGAGGAAGATGGGGATTGCTTTCCCACATCAAATCAAAATTATATTGAAGAAGAAACAATGAAGCACTAGAAGAAGATATAATGGTAGAAGAAAAGACTCCATCCAGGTATGTTCAGAAAAATCATCCAAAAACTCAAATTTTAGGGGAAAAGGAGGCTGGTGTACAGACAAGAAGAACTATTACAGGGACCTCAATCTATCTAGCATTACTATCCTCCACCGAACCTCAAAATGTAAATGAAGCATGCAAAGATGAATGCTGGGTCAAGGCCATGGATGAAGAACTTGAGCAAATTGAAAAGAATGATACTTGGGAATTAGTTCCTAGACCTCATGGTAAAAATATTATAGGAACTAAATGGATATTCAAGAACAAGCTGAATGAAAATGGAGAAGTCATTATAAACAAAGCCAGACTTGTTTGTAAAGGGTATGCTCAACAAGAAGGTATAGATTTTGAAGAAATTTTTGCACCTATTACCAGACTTGAAGCCATAAGGATGTTTCTTGCCTTTTCCAATTTTCAGAAATTCAAAGTATACCAAATGGATGTAAAATCAGTCTTCCTTAATGGAGATTTAGAAGAAGAAGTTTATATTGAACAACCAGAAGGATTCATTTTTGGAAATGATGCAAAACTTTTACGCAAACTCAAAAAGGCTCTCTATGGTCTGAAACAGGCTCCAAGGGCCTGGTATTACCACCTTGACAAATATCTATACCGACAAGGTTTTACAAAAGGTTTTGCAAATAGCAATTTATATACAAAGATTGAAAATGATAAATTGCTAATTATTATTGTTTATGTTGATGATATCATTTTTGGTAGCAATGAAGAATCCATGAGTCAGAATTTTGCTTCAGTAATGCAACAAGAATTTGAAATGTCCTTGCTTGGTGAACTTAATTTTCTTGGTATACAAGTTCAACAAACTAAAGATGGTATTTTTCTTTCACAAACCAAATATCTCAAACAGATCTTGAAAAGGTACAGAATGGAAGATTCTAAACCTGTATGTACCCCAATGGTAATAGGATGCAGTCTTAGCTCAAATGATGAATCAACAGCAGTAAATCAACCAAATTACAGATCCATGATTGGCAATCTTCTTTATCTAACAGGTACCCGACCTGACATCATGCATGCAGTGGGAATAGTTGGAAGATTCCAAGCAAATCCAAAGGAATCACACCTTCAGGTAGTCAAAAGAATTTTCAAATATCTTCAAGGAACTCAGGACTTTGGACTATGGTATCCTAGAGATGCAGATCTTACTCTTCATGCATATACACATGTAGATTGGGCAGGAAGTGTTGATGATAGAAAAAGCACTAGTGGTGGTGCATTCTATATGGGTTCCAGGTTAGTGTCATGGTTCAGCGAGAAACAAAGTTCAATTGCTTTATCTACAGCTGAAACAGAATATGTGGCTGATGCATCTTGCTGCACACAACTACTTTGGATGATGCAAACTTTGCATGACATTCAGATCACATGTGCTCCACCCATCTCCATTCTATGTGATAATACAAGTGCCATCAGTATTTCAAAGAATCTAGTCATGCACTCCAAGATCAAGCACATACCCATCAAGTACCATTTTCTACAAGAACAAGTGCTTGAACAAAAGGTCAAATTGGAATATGTCCCTTCCAAAGAACATGTTGCTGATATATTCACTAAACCATTGCCCAGAGAAACATTTGAATATCTCAAACAAAAGCTGGGAGTTGTTGTTGTATCATCCTGTTGTTAAATCCAGTTTTTCAGAGGAAGTTTACTACACGTTGTTTTCATGAAGTGTATGCGTGGGTACAGGCAGGTTGCCTTGGCTGAAAGCGCGTATATGTTTTTCTAACAGAAAAACAGTGGTTCAGACTCTATGCTCTATCTGATTTTTTATGACTACAATCTGTTGATATACGTTGCTCATTAAATTCTTATCTGCTGACAAAGATGCTTTGATGAATAACTTGCTAGAAATGCATAGGTAGCACAGGTTCAGGGGGAGTGTTCACATTCCAAATTGTTGGAATTATCGTTGCTGAACTCATCTATTTCTTATTTGCATCAGTCATGGCCTATATTGCAATGAGTTCTATTGGTCATATGATGTAATTTATTTCCCCAATATACTTGGGATGGATTATGTAATAATTGTTGTATTTCTGTCATGTATAAACTTTGGTATATCCCCACTTAGTTGGGCAGATGAGTCAAATATGGTGTATCCCCACTTGGTTGGGTGATTGATGTATGTATGAGTTCATGATCATAGGGAAGTCATACTCACTTTGTTGAGTTATAGTGTTATGTTATTATATTGAATCATCTCTTTGCAGACACGACATGTACTCAAGGGGAGCATGGATAACATCATGTAAAGGAGAGTAGAGTGGTCCGCCATTTGCCCTTGATGTCAAAGGGGGAGAGTATTTTGGCATTTTGGTGTTGTATGGTATCTCTAACAGTCTTTACAGCTTGCAGTAGTCAACACCATCATGGTTGCATCAAGTCCAAAGGGGGAGATTGTTGGCATTATGATACAAGTATTGTCCTTGATAGCAACTCTATAGGTCAACTTAGTTTTTGATAAGAGGCTGACAGGAATATTTAGAGGCAATAGAGCAGTGGTACAGAGGATCAGGAAGATGGAACTAAGGACTATTGATCAGAATAAATAAGTTGAAGGAAGAAGATGATGTAAGAGCAGTTTAAGAGATACACACAGGTTCACTTAGTCCAAGCAGCGTATACACGCAAGTATTCAGAACAAAAAAGTGTATAACGTACACACACACTCCCACAAAAGGCAAAGCGCGTACATGTTAAAAACTATGGTTTTGGTCCAAGGTATCTTTGGACCATGGTATTGGCCCTAGGTATTTAGTCTGAGGTATTCGGTCCATGGTATTTGATCCAAGATATTGGTCCTAAGTGGATTCAGTCCATGGTATTGAGAAATGCCAAAAACTATATAAAGAAGAGAGGATCATAAGGCCAGTGTGCAAGTGAATAAGATTCTAAGGAATACTTCTATCTGAAGTATTTGGGACTAGATCTGAAATATTTATGTGCACCTTGAGTTCAATATTGGATCAGGATCATGAGACCTGAAATGACTTATTCTTGAATGATCTGATATTATTTGAGGCTAGATCTGATGTTTTGCATCTGTTTTATTCATTATCTATCATGATCTGGGTTTTCTGAAGTCTGGAATTGTAGCAAAGTTCTGAGTCAATATTTGCAGATTTGTACGCAGGTTTGTCTCGGCAAAAGAACATATACACGCATGTTTTGTTCTTTTAACTAGCGTATACAAAAGAAAGGCTTTATGTTCAGAAATGACTGATCTATCAGATCATTATTGCTGATTTATTGTTGCTACTATTTTACTGTTGTTTGCCAATGAAGTCTTCTCATATCTGAATGCATAAGGAGGTTGATATTTGATTGATTATATAAGTGAGAAGAAGTGTTTTCTATTGCCTGCCTGTGTAAAGTTCTGTAAGTTGACCGTAGATGTTCAGTACACTGCTGGTTGGTACAGTTTGTGATTAAGAGGTTTTATGATTTAGAATCTTTAGAGGTATATGCAGGTTGGGCTGAAGGAAGTAGCATATACACGTAGGTTTTCTTCATTGAAGTAGCGTATATAGTCTGACACGTGAATTTTTGATGTTTTAGTTGGTTCTAAATGTTGATGTAGGTTTATGGGTTCAACACAATGTTCTAATGACAGTGATCCGATTGTTTCAGATTAACTGCATGTTGGTTGATGAAGTTTGAGTTTTTAAATTTCTAATGGGTTATTGATGAGTCAAGGTCTTTATATGTTTTGATATGTGCCATGATCATCTAGTCTGAAAATTCATGAAACGTGGTCCCTGGTGGAAGAGTGGAGTTTTCTGTAGGCTGGCACCTACATACTAGTAAACATATTGGCTAGTACAAGAGCTAGGGGGTTGTAGCTCTCTTCCAGTAGAAGCTGGAGAACAAGAGAAGGTTGTAGCCTTATGTAGGTAGAAGCATGTGCATTGGTATGAGCCTACACCAGTAAAATATTGTAAACAAATTTTCTTATTATTAAAAGAAGACAGAGACGACAACAGCAGGTGGTTTTCACCCACATTGGGTTTCCACCTTAAATCTTGGTGTTCATGTGCATTGCTTATGTGTGATGGTTTATTATGTTTATACTGCACATAGTTATTGTTTAATGAGTGATGAAGTACGAATGCACTGATTAAAGATCAACATATGATGAATTAACTGAATCATAAGTTTACTACATAAACGTTGGTTGCCTTAAACACAGTTGCGTGTACACGCTAGTTCCCCTCTCTGAAGTAGCGTATATAAATATGATTATGAAAAAGAAAAATTCTTGATCTGATAATATTGATTCACCCCCCCCTCCCCTCTCGGTATTATTTCCAACAGACTTGTAAGAAAATAATCTAGCAATTAATTAGGATTATTATCAAATCACTTTTACATAGACTCGATCTAAAACACTAGGACTCGCCTAAAATCTTAACAACAAAATCCACCCTAGCTTTGGGGTGAGGGTGGAGGGAAAAACTCTGCTGATCATTTGTGTCTAGAGACAGATGAATCAGTGAGACAAAAAACCTCCTAGAATGGAAATCGTCTCCAAAACCATAGGCTTACCTAAGTTGTTACATATAAACGTGGTCATACTGAGATTATTTACATTTTACATATGCAGAATGGGGTGACATATTCAAAAATTGTCGATTGATGATGAAGTTTGAATGGCACGGACACTCGAACATGATGGATCCCTTTTGCGGAAAAAAAAGGGGTGTACTGCTATGGGGTCGTTGACACAGAGTGGTCAATAAGGTCTCTCTTAAAAGGAAAATTGATCACTTCCAACTACCGCTCTTTATGCAAAGGAAAATGAATATTATTCTTCCCAAGGGTATCAATGGGTATGTCATCATATATAGTGCCTGAGGCGAAGGGAAGACCAATCTCATCCACATCCTCCTTATTGGTGTCATAAATGGGAGCACAATCAAATTGACGACCAACAATTTCCCATTTCTCCTTTTCAATGTGGAAATAATCTTCATTGTCATCTTTCAAGGGACTAATGGGATCATCTCTCTCATGGTTTTCAAAAGAAGATTCATCAGGAGTAATATCCTTGAGAAAGGTAGGGTGGGTCTCAATTTCACTTTCCATAAATTCATCCTTCCCAGCACATGTGTCATCAAAATCATCATTTTCATCATGTCGGCCCAAGGAGGACTCGTCTTCTTTCTCATTACCTAGACTCTTAATGTCTTGATGATGCTCGATGAAGGCTTCCTCTTAGATGCTTAATACAGGGTGTACTTGAAAATATCTAAGACAACCATCAACAAACTCTTCAATAGATGAGATGCTCATAGGTTCATGATCATGCAACACTGAGTTATGACCACCAAGAGATCCCATGAACAATAACATAAGGACATCTTGGTGGAAAACCTTCTCTCTTGAAGTATGTGCATTAAATTTTTCTACGTGGTCAATTGCGAAGAGTGGATCACCATAAAAAACGAGTACCCCACATACCATCTTTTCTGTGACATGACTTGGATGCCCAAGGATGCTAGTAATGTCCAAAGCAGGAAATTTGTCAAAGAAAGACAACCTATTTGATGTATAAATGAAAAATATATAGGAGTCACCATAGCGAAATTAAAGATGCCTAAAAAAATGCTTACTTCACCCTACAAGCATCAACCTTAAAGTTCAATGAAGAACTAGGGCTTCGTTCTTCCAATGGAGTCGCCAATAATGATATGTCAATATGTCGTATGGGGAACAAAACACACGTTTCGCGTCCCCAGCAAAAGCGCCAAAAGGTTACCGCTCAAACTGACAGGGGACCTAAAGGGGGCAAATGCTAGACCAAGAGCAACAAATGGAAACTTAGCCCATTGTCACCTCAGCTAAGGCTCCCTACTATTTACAGAATTTCACTGATGGGAGGAGACCCAATATATATGGAGTCACAAATGAAGGATAAGTGGCAAATGGATGTATACTAACCTAAATAATCCCTTTCCAGAAGATTTTGGAGAAAGGAGCTTGCTTGCTTTTTAAGCAAGGTACAATGTCTTTTAGGAGAAGGATGGGAGTATTTGACGGTTAGGCTTAGGGAATATGACTTGTAAGAGAGTTTCCCAATCCCTAAAATCCTTATTGAAATTGGTATCCTGGATGGTTCTTGAAAAATTGTCTTTTCAAAGGAATGGGACCCCACAGGACCAAGTGGGCCCAACCTAGGTTAGGAGGTAAGAGTTTAGAAACCAACGATATTCTTAACCCAGTCAGGAAGGGGAAAAGGACCAAAGAAATGATTTTCACTTAAAGGTGTTGATTTGATCCTATGAGGCAATACCCTTGGGGATACCAGGGCAATGTTTGATCTCGGAGCTAAGGCTTTGCTTTTCTCACAACTTCGCCGTCGGAATGGCTTCAAAATTGGAGGAAGCCTTGAGGAGACATCAGCGCAGGGGATACTAGGAGATCAAACTTTTTAGAGGGCTATTTTGTTGGAAAAATGACGCCCTAGGTAACCCAACCTGGCTGGACCTAGGAAAAGGTGAAAAGGGACTGATTTAGGGTGACCACTTCCTGGTAGATCAATTCTTTAGTCTTGGGAATATGGATTCTATGATAAATATGAATGAGGACTTCATTTCTTAGTCAAGGACGCCGTAAGACTACCTCGCTAGCTTTCTAGGGCAAAGGGAAGCAACCTTAACACTTTTATACTTCGACTTGCAAAAGGAGATGGTTTATTGAGATGAATTTGCTGATAGAATTATCCATAGCAAATTTGATTCTAATTACATGGCCCATACATTGAAAGATGCTATATAGAGACAAAATTCCACAATTTAAGTAATAAATGCATGCAGCAATTAGCCCTAAAAATAGCGAAAATCCCAAACCAATGTGTATAACAAAGTAAAACAAGAATAACACTAAACGAAATGTACTTACATGTAATAGAACATATCAACCATCCACATTTTGACAATAGAGAAGCTCCAAGACAAGATAAACCAAATCCACACATCAAAATTCATCCATAAAGCTCCAATTCATTTTCCAAGATAAAGTTTGAAATTCTCAAGTGAGAGAAGAGATCCAATCTGAAGTGATGATGACCAAATGAACTCATATCACTTTTATTTATACACTAATGAGGAGTTTGAATTAGCCTCCTTGGCCTACATAAACCACAAAAATAAAATAATGTTCTAATAATCTAATGTTCTAATAATGTTCTCCCCACTCTATTTTTCTTTCCCTTTATTCTTTGCTGCAGCTGACTATTCCTGAAGGTAAACTAGTCTTTCAGACAGTACTTGATGGTCCTCTTCTGAGGAAGGTTCTGGGGTTTGATGGACATCCTCAATATTTCTTTTCCCTTTTGATTTTCTTGGCTTCTTACCCTCAATATTTTCCTTCCTATTTTCAGATAGTTTTTCTTCCCTACTAGTTTCTTCAACTATGTTAGTAGGAGTATCTTGGATTTTATCACTTGTTCTCTTTCTTTTGCTTCTCCTTGATGTGCTACTTTCAAGGGTTTCTTGTGGATCTTTAAAGAAATTTCTGACCAAAAACTGCTCCCATGTGTCCTTCTTTTCTTTTAATTGTTTTTCTATCAAGATTTTCACAAGGCCGTGGTGATACAAGTGGGGTTTTACGTCCCCCAGATTCTTTTGGACTGTGGTGGACATTTTCTTCAGGCTATTTAGCAAGAAATAGGGCAAATTAAGAGTTTGGTTCTCTATAAAATTCATCAGCAACCGGGTGTGGTACATGTACATTGACCCGAATCGTCCCTCACAGGTAATGAATTTCTGGATTATTAATAGTAAGCTAGCCCATTTTTCTTGTAAAGCAGAGACAAAGATTCCTCTATTAAAGATGGTTACATCCATACCTGCATTTCGTAGGATAACCCTCCATGCTCTCTCGTCAAAGCCCTTATTTTTGAACCACCGTTCGCCCTCCCGTGGGAGTTCGGTTGCAGCTACTATGGATGCCTCTGTGACTGTGAATTTAAGGTCTCCAATCTCCGCTTCTACGCCGTCAAAGGACCTCACAAAAGTCTTCGTAACTTCCTTATTGTAGTCTCTGAATTTCTGAATAAATTGTAACCACCGAGCCTTCCTTAGTATTCTTTTCACTTGCGGATACCCTTCCATAAATTTGGGCCCTTCCGGTTCTGCTCTCAACAGAGGACCCATTCTTTCCTCCTGTCTCAAACACGTCTGCATGGGTATTGGATGAACGGAGGTGAGACGGCTGGGTTAGCAGAAAATGGACAGGATTTATGGAGAAAAACCAGTGACTGTAAATGGAAAACAGAGAACAGGTAGCGGGAGTGAGTTTATGGAGCAGAGTAGAGGCTTATGTGAACAAGGTAGGAATGCAAACGCGACTTCAATAGAACAAGAGGGGAGTAAAGTGAGCCCGACAGAGTTTTAAACTGAATGTATATGAAGTAGACGTAAACATGCTCAAGAAATGGCTGCGGAATTTGTGCGGTGGAGAAAATCCGTGATCAAATCAACCACGTCCCATAATTACAGGTGGAGTGTCAAAGTACAACCAAACACGAGTTAAATCCAGAGGCTTGATCATGAGGCTGTTTGAAAATAAATGCAAGGTTTGTGGAGGAATCATATAAAGGTCGTGGAACGGTTATGGAGTTATCAACGCCAATCATGGCATATAATGGAGCCATGGTTTCAAAACTATATAAAATTTGCTTAAATGCTATTTGAAATAAATCTTATCCATACCTTGGAATTTTTGCCACTTTTCGTCCATTAACCTTTGATCAGCGGCTCCTTGTTGATGCTCTTAGGTGCCTCATATCTTCAAAATAGGTCCTTGGTCACACCTTCATTTGATTTTCATGATCACTTAACTAACATCTGACTGCTAGTGTTGAAAAACAGAGTGATGGCTGTAGAATTAGCCTCTGGCTGCGGAAACTGGGTTCAGCAGCGGAAATTGACACAACAATCATATCACTGAATGGAGATGGATAAATGATGACTGAATGAATGAAAATGGTCATAAAAAAACTTTTATTGGTGAAATGAAATGAAATGAATGAAGTAGAGTGGAATGAAATGAAGTGGAGTGGAGTGAAATGAAGTGGAGTGTCATAAAACTGTGAAATGAGAGAGATTTTTTTTTGGAAAATATAGGGTGTCAGGAGTTCCTGATTTTTGCCCTGTATTTTCTGTATAAGACTGCCAATCAATGATTGGTTTTCAAGCTTATACACATTTTTTTTTTGTAGAAACAGAAAGGAACAAAGGCTAGGCTGGTGGAGAAGAAGGATTCTTATTCACCAACCTTATTGCAGAATTATCTTGACAAATTCCTCCTTTGAGAGTGGCTTATGATAGATCTTTAATCTGTGGCCATTCACAATAAGAGGAGTTTGATGTTCATCAATGGTTTTGATTCTTACCGCTCCATTGCTAAAAATTTTGTCAATCTCATATGGCCCAAGCCAATGAGTCTGAAATTTTCCTTTAAAATCTTTAAACTTGGAATCAAATAGCAATGCCCAATCTCCTTCTTGAAACTTTTTCTCATTGATGTATTTGTCATGCCACTTAGCTCTTTGATATTGAACTAGATCAGTTCTTAGGATTTCTTCTTATCTAATATCATCTAGCTCATTCAACTGCTCCATTCTATGCCTTTGGGCTTCTGATAGATCCATTCCCAACTGAACTGCCATCTTGAAAGTTTTGACTTGGAACTCAATGGGGAGCAGGACTTTTTTCCCATAAACAAGTTCATAGGGAGAATGTCTTGTTGTATTTCTCCATGTAGTTTTGTAGGCCCACAAGGCTTTAGGAAGCCTTTTTGCCCAATCTCTTCTGTGTAGATGAATAGTTTAGGTGATGATGGCTTCAATAACTTTGTTTGTAGACTCCACTTGACCATTTACTTGCGGATGGTAAGGAGTATATTTTCTGTGCTTGATTTTGTATTCTTCCATCAGCTTCTCCACCAGGTTGGATGTGAATTGACTTCCCTGATCTATCACAATTTCTCTTGGAACACCAAAGCGAGTAAAAATATCCTCATAAAGAAAACTAACAACTGAATTTTTAGTAGTAGAAAATAATGCTTTGGCTTCTACCCATTTAGTGACATAATCAGTACATACCAATATATACTTTCTTTGTTTATATGGTGGGTTAATAGGTCCAATGAAATCTAAAGCCCATTTTTCAAAGGGTTCGATGAGTACCTGTGGTTGCAATGGCATTTCATTTGAAAGGGTAGGTTTCCTACTCTTTGGCGGCTGTCACACCTTTTGACATATTGTTTTGCATCTTTAAAGAGGGATGGCCAACAATATCCTAAAGAGAGGATCTTATAGGCTGTCCTTTTGTCAGCAAAGTGTCCGCCGCATGGTTCATCATGACATTCTTTGAGAATATTAGGCATTTCATCTTCCCTAACACATCTTCTGATCACAAGATCTACCCCTGTTTTAAACAATTCGTTAGAAATCCATGAATATTTTGAACTCTCTTGAATAATATTTCTTCTTTCACTAGGAAATAAATGTGAGGTAGTTTCCCTGTAACCAAATAGTTAGCTATATCTGCATACCAAGGAGTCTTAGTAGTTACTGCAAATAAATATTCATCGGGAAACTTATCCTCTACAGGAGAATCTTCTTTAGTATTCTGAATCCTAGACAAGAAATCAGCTACTGTATTTTGTTTCCCTGGTCTATCCAACACAGTAATATTGAATTCCTGTAAAAGTAGGAGCCATCTTGTAACTCTACCATTAGTAATAGTGATGCGCCAAATTCCTGTGCGCAATCCAATTAGATTAAAATCAATAGCATAAAAAACAATACAACAGAAAAATCCTGTTTATCCAAAAAAAAATGCCGGAATACCGAAATGAAAATCCTGTTTCAACTAAATATGGGAACTGAATTCTTTCGATCCATTCATACAAGGCGCAACCCATCCACTTCTTTCACCCTCTCTAATAGATACAAACCAATGTTTTTAACCAAAAAAACATTTGCAACATATCTACGTTGCGTTCCGTTGCAATTTACAAATGACATCAAAACATTTGCAGATTGATCCAAGTCTGATGTAATAGATCCACTGTTTGCCAATTAACACAGTTATCATACGTGTATATGGGTTGACAGATATACAATACATTACAATGCCATTCGGTTTCATAATCGGCGGTCACACCATAATTTAACATATAAATATATCGATTTTCCAGATTCCGTGCAATTTGACCGGGATCGCTCACGAGAGTCTGGTATTAATACACTCCGTTGTATTAATTGTCGGAGGATTTCAATTCGCCGAGCCTTTAATTACCACAGCTAACACTCCACATCAAACTCCGATACACAACTTCGGGGATCTGCGTTTGCAAATTTTCGGCGTTCTGATCCGATTCGAAATCGGATTTGGCAATGCTGGTTCACAAAAATGAACCTTAACGCTTGATCCGACGCCTCAACGATTTTAATTCAACTTATCTATGTTCAAATGGATTTCATATGCTCACTTAACTGTCCAGATTTCCTTCACAGGGATCTTTAAAATTAAAACTGAAATTGAATCACATTAATCAACAATTAAACAAAGAATTCAACACATAATCTTTTCCCAATTCTTCATACATCGTTGCGCACAATATGAAATTGTTAATCAAACAGAAACTCTGCGTTTTTCAATTACATAAAAAAATTGACTTCTATTACACACAACACACAGTTTTCACTATCTTCTGAGCTCGCTCTCTCCAAGATCACACCCCAAAACTAACTTCCCCACGAAAAAATCTCTTCATTTTATTACAACTGTCTACCCTTTACTCTCTAACTACTCGATACATAATCTTCTAAATATAAAAATTCTAACAATAAAACTCTTATCTATTTGCGCTCTCTTACACCTGTTATAACAATCTTATCACAATTATTTATGAAGTCGACCTCTTTAGCAAACTAGATTTTAACACACATCGATGAATTTCACCCTGTCAAGCCACAACATGTGGACAATTTTCCACATTGCTGGCCAGTTCCGATGCTCCTGCATCAAATAGGTTTGTTTATTAGATATCTAATCGCAGAATGATCAGTATGAATAAAAGTTTCATAGCCTGTTATATAGTGTCTAAACTTATTGATTGCATGAACAACAACTAAGAACTCTTTTTCAATTACAGTATAGTTCAACTCAGTGGGAGTCAAATTTTTATTGGTATAGTAAATGGCATAAGGAACTAAATATTTTTGACCCAACACAGCTCCTAGAGCTGTATCTGAAGCATCTGTAGAAATATGGAAAGGGAGTTTCCAATTTGGTCCTCTCAAGATAGGCGCTTTAGATATTCTTGTTTTCAAAGTTTCAAATGCTGATTGACAATCAGGATCCCATTTGAATTCACAGTATTTTGTAAGTAGTTTGAAGAGCGGAGATGCTATTTTAGTGAAGTTTTCCATAAATCTTCTATAGTATCCAATAAATCCTAGAAAACTTCTAACATCTTTTTGACAATTTGGAATAGGAAATTTGGATATGACTTCAACTTTTGATCTATCAACTTTAATCCCATCCCCTGAAATATAATGTCCTAAAACAATACCTTCAGTAAACATCATAAAGCATTTTTCATGGCTTAATAAAAGGTTTGTCTCTTTACATCTTATAAGGACTTTTTCCAAATTTTCTAATGCCTCTTCAAACGAACCGCCATAAACTGTAAAATCATCCATATAAACCTTTACACAATCATGGATTAGATTAGAAAATATTCCTAGCACTGCTCTTTGGAATGTTGCGGGTGCATTACATAATCCAAAAGGAAGCACTCGATAAGAAAAAGTTCCTCATGGACAGGGAAATGTGGTCTTATCCTGATCCTCAGGTGCTACTTGAATTTGATTATAACCACTAAAACCATCCAGAAATGAAAAGTACTTTTTGCTTGCTAATGTATCTAATACTTGATCAATAAAGGGCAAAGGAAAGTGATCCTTCAAGGTTGCTTTGTTCAATTCCCTATAATCAATGCATACCCTCCATTTACCATTCTTTTTGGGTACTATAACCAAAGGAGAAACCCATCGGCTATCTAAAATTGGATAAATGAAATTTACATTGAGTAGTTTTTGAAGCTCTTCTTTCACTATCTCCCTAAGATTTGGATTCATCCTTCTATGAGGTTGTCTGATTGGTCTACTGTTTTCCTCGATATAGATATGATGGATGCAAGTCTTAGGGTCAATACCTTTCATATCAGTATACTCCCATGCAAACGCAGTAGAGTGTTTTTGCAAGATTTTTGTTAGCTCTTCTTGTTGTGACTTTTCCAAATTTATGTTGATATTGAATGTTTTACCTAGAAAAATCTCAATGGTAGAACTACCGAACTCTTCCATAGAGTAAAGAGACATTTGTCTTGATGATAAATAGTCAATGTCAGAATCTAACTGAAATTGTGTGTGGTCATATTCTGAAGATGTTTCAAAATTTTCTACTGTGTTCAGAATTTGACTATCTTCACTAATTTCAGAAATGGTAAAGACAGGTTGTATAATGTCCTCATCATCGGCCCATTCATTTTCTCCTACTTCTGTAATTGCTTTTGCTGGAGGATACAAATTGAATTTCTTTTTCAAACTAACATCAGAAATGTATATATCCCCAGATATACAACTAATGAAAGCATTCGCTGTGGCTAGCCAAAGTCTTCTTAAGATGAGTGGGTGCCCTCCTAAATTACTTTTGGTAGTCAAAATCATAAAATCTATTAGATATTCCCAAGAATCTAAGGAGACTAACATATCTTCTAGTACACCATCTAGTTTGATTACTGATCTATCTGCAAGTTGTAGTAACGTGGGTGTAAAAAGAAGATTAGGAAGCTTAAGTTGTTCCATAGTATGTCTACTCATAATGTTTATAGCAGCCCCTAAGTCAATCAAAGTATTTCGAATTTCTATCCCATTTATATGTGTCTTGACAATTAGACTACCTGGATCTACATACTTCTGCATGGTAATTTTTCCCCATCATGATATCTGCAATTTTTCCTACTAGGTGGATTCTTCTTGTATCTCTTAGTTTCCTTCCTGGTCTTTTAAGACTCAACTCCTTTATTGTTTTTACTAAATAGGAATCCCTCTAATGGCTTGTAGCAAGGGAATCTTGATACAGACATTCTTTAATTCATCTAGAAAATCATAGTCAGGCAACAAGATTTGTTTTTCCACCCCTTTTTCAATTTGTAATCTTTCAGGGAAAGGAGGTGTGGATGAAGACGCAGGTTGCTCAACTATAGGAGTTGTGGGGGTTGACTCTTTTTCTTTCTCTTTTTGAATGTTTGGGTTTTGAAGAGATGCTTCCTCAGAACCTTTGTTGACTTTAAGAGAATCCTCCTCGGAGGTATCTTTCTCTTTAACATCTATAAAAGGTTTTTCTAAAACTCTACCAGACCTAAGTTGTACATCATTAAGAGGAACAATCATATAGGTAGGACATTGTTGTCCTTCTACCATGTAAGCATTCTGAGGATTTTTGTTGTTAGGATTTGGCAATGGCTAGGTTGGTAGTTGATTTGTCTTTTGTTGAAATGAAAGCAAGAGTTGAGGATTTGGATTTTGTTGAGAAGGTTGTTGTTGTGGAAATGGAAATGAAAGTTATCTATTTTGATTTGGAAGCTGTGGAGTTTGTTGGTTTTGAAAAGATGGAGGATAATTGAGCAAATCTCCCATAAGTATTTTGCATCCCTGGTGCCCATGATTGATATGGATTTTGAGGTTGGGGCCAAGGTTGTTGCCAAGAATTCCAATTTGGTAGGGGCTGAAAGTTCATAGGGTTGTTAAATCCTTGATTTTGTTGCCCCTACCAAGGTCTTCTTGAAACAAAGAAAAGGGATTCTATTGAATTTGGATCTTCCTGAAAGACAGCTTTGAGCCCAGGAATTGAAGGACAATCCTTGGTCTCATGACTTTCTGAGAAAATCATACATGTTTCTACAAATTTTGCATCCAAGGGGCATTCCCTTAGAGCATGTTTCTTCCTACATTTTGTACAAAAGATGGCCAAGGCATCAGCTTTTGTTTTCTGCTTGTTTTGTATTTTAAGGGTGTCTAGTTGTTCACTAAGGCTCCCTAGAATATCAGTTTTGAACTCATCAAGCATATTGCCAATCTCTGCCCTACTTACTGATCCAGTTACAGATTTGTTTGCTCTAATAAGAGAAGGATATCTAGGCCCTTTTCCTATTTTAGATTTTCCCCTTGAGAGATGGACACATAGTTCTGCGATATCACAAAGTGGAAGTTGAGAAATATCTCCCTTCCCCATCATGTTTAAAATATCTATCCATTCATCTCTAATGGATTTTAATAGAAGGGATTTCAAGGTTTCCTCGCCTAAATTACTCATTTTTGCTCTCTTTAATTTGTATTGAAATCTTTCAAGTAAATCCTCCAAGTTTTCATCTTCTTCTTGCATCATTTTGAATACCTCATCCTTATGATTGGTGGGCATGAAATAGTCCAGGTATCTATCCAAAAATGTTTGTTTCATATCATTCCAAGTCCTAATAGATTGGGTGACTAATCCCATAAACCATTTCAAAGCAGCTCCCTTCAATGTTGAAGGAAACAGTTTGAGTTTTTGAGAGTCTTCCATATAGTCATAGGTTCAGCACACGAATTCAAACTCAAATAGAAATGTTTCAGGATCCTCACTTCCCAACCCATAAAAGTTTGGGACGACAGATGGTGAAATTTTTTTCATTGTTGTATGGGTTTCCTCATCAACTATAGGGAATCCAAATGAGTTATATCCTTCCATATTTCCTCCATTATTACCTCTACCTCCACCATTGTTGCCTCCATTATTTCCTCTTCCTCTACCTCTACCCCCTCCTCCAAATCCATCTACTACTTCCTCCGTCGTGATAGTTTCCTCATAATCTTCTGGTTCTTCTATCAATGGTGGATGAGAGAGAGTTTCTCCCTTTCCCTCTTCTTTAGGTGATTCTACTTCTTTGATTACAATATGTTCCCCTGTAGAAGTGAAGAAAGGTTCTTCTCCTAGATCAGATTTAGTAGATAGTGTGGGAGAATCCTTTAATTCAGTTGTTGCTCCCTGAATTCCAGGAATCCTAAGGCTGGGAGTAGATGGGGGTGAATCTTGTCTATGCCTTGAAGTAGCTGGAGTTGTGAAAATCGAACTCTTGGCCCTAGCTATAAACCTTCCCCTAGAATCTCTTTCTCTATGCATGCCATTTTTTTATTTTTTATTTTTCTTTCAAGTCAAGTTAATAACTCTCTTTATGATCTTCCAGATCACACTAGGTGCAAGAAGAGAGCATAATCAATAAATTATCGAACTAATAAATCTCTTTTCTAATCCTCCAGATCACACTAGGTGCAAGAGGAGAGCATACTTCAAGAAGTTATAAATTTTCTCTTCTTTTTCTTTTTTTTTATGTAAGAGATCGACTACCTAGTTACACTTCCCCGGCAATGGCGCCAAAATGTTTAGTAAATTTAGTGTGTCCTAAATTGCTACATTAATTATCAATCTGGGAGTCATAAATTGATGAAGTATGGCGCACTATATGTGCAAGACAACCTCTTTCTTACTTTTTGTTGTTTTCGATTTTTATTTTGTTTTGGGGGTTTTTATCTTTGTTTATCTCCTAATGTGAATGGAAATCCTATCCCTGAGTTTTAAGAATATTCTAGAAGGCAAGTATCGATATGGATTTTAAGGCAATTATGTCCTCTATAATGATTTCCAAAACTTAACACTTCAAAGGGCCTTAGAACATACTATTCATGAAATTAATACTTGAATCAAGAATGAAAATGTGTTGCTATTCAAATCAAACAAATAATGAACTACTGATCATGAAACCATTCTCTCTGCTGCTTATCTAAATACAGAAAGAAAAATGAGTTAAGCTACTGCTCTCAACAAATCAAACTAATAAAAGTAAAATCAATTCACTTCATTCATAATCCAATAGCTTGCCAAGTAGTCTAAGCTATGGCTTTAGGAGATAACGTCAATGATATGAGCAAGTTGATATCTAACTGCAGAAAAGTAAAAATAAAATCAAATCACATCATTCATAGCCCGATAGCTCGCCAGGTAGTCTAAGCTATGGCTTTAGGAGATAACGTCAATGATATGAGCAAATTGATATCTAAACTAACTAACAAAGCAAGTGAATAAGACTGAAATCAAAGCATAACTGGAATTAAAAAAAACTAAGAAAAGCAAAGTCAGCAGAGAGGCTAATCCCATGTCACTAGTTATTGCAAAAATTGTATGAAAATGCCCGGGCCTACTCTATCCTAAAACACACACATTGATTAGTGTTAGCAACAATATACAAAGCTTTAAAAATCATGTACAGGAATGAAATGTTAATACCATAACAAATGAAATATACACAGGTGGATAACTATGAAATATGTGCAATGGAAATAAGGAAACACTACATAAAAACTTTACAGCAATAAAGAAAACAAAAACTCAGCGTGCAGGGGCCCTCTGCACGGCCTTGATCAACAGGCTATCAGTATAGAAACAGAGTATTCTTTATATTCCAAAACAGAGGAAGAATCCTCTTGTTACCATAGTGGGACTAGTGTCACGAAACAGTAAACTTAACAACAAAATTACATCAACAAAAGACTAACTCTATGCGTTTGGAAATGTGTTATTTATAACAAAAATTCATAACTGTTTTCCTATGAAACTTCTTTAACTGAGGACACGTAAAAGGACAGCTTCCATAAGCTTAGCATACTGGTTGTCGAGATTATTCAATCTATCAAAAGTGGCTGTTGGATTCACATCGTGGGGTAGTCTACAACTATCAACATGACCCCAGGAATCTAGGAACGGCCACGAATCTTTCACGTGTTTGGAAACAGAGTCCTGTTGCCGTAGGACTCCTTCATTGGACCATCATTTGACCATCGTTGACCACAGCTTTCCTTAATGAATCCGGCTAAACCAATAGGACCTGATCCATGTCCAGGTCATTCTTAACTTGCCCACATGCCTTGTTTTTCCTGATGACACCTGCAACCTAGAGTTTAACAAAAAAAGCTGAGGAAAGTTGAATCAGCTGCGAAAAGTGGCTGGATTCCGTAGCTAATGAGCAAAATCTAATCCAAATAGCAAACACAAAAACATAGTTAGAAAACCACTTGAATGCTCTTTTAGAATCAATATGCAATGATTTTTTGATAGCTTATGAGGTCCAGGTGAGGGGAAAAAGTCTAGGAAAGTGTGTAGGAGATATGTAGTTTCAGGGCTCAACAAGTTTCATGCTTCTTATTGATGGTATTCTAGGTAAAATCATGTTCTTTATGATTCTAGGGTTTTTTAAGTATTAGGATTTATTGTCACGGGTCAACGGAGTCAACATGATGTTTATAAGGCCCTTCTAGGAAAAATGTAATTGGAAAAATAATTAATTTTTAGTCTAGAAACTTTGGAAACTCCAAAAGTACAATTCAGCCCTAGGAGCTTCAAGTCAGCCTAAAGGAGGGAAATCGACCCCTTGGAAAGGTTATATGAAGGAGCAATTCGACCTCATTGATGACTCACTCACCAAGAATTTCAAACTCAAGGAAAATATTTGATCTATAGCTGGGAAGCAAGAAGACAAGAAGAGTGAAGGACTAGAAGAAGAAGAATACTTTTTTTGGGTTATCTCTCTCTCACATGTGAAAGTCTAGGCTTTTTGTAGCTACAAACGAGGTCATAATTGCAGATATGAGTTGCAGTAGGAATAAGTGAATTTTCTTGTTGCGAGAAGGAAGAATACTCTATCTTGACCTCGTTGACCTTGGGAGAAGTTGTCTTACTCAAGGAAGGTCTCAAGAGGAAGTGTGATTAGGGTTTTTGGAGCTGCTACATGGGTCAAAGTTGCACATCAAAGCAGTAGTGTTGAAGCTAGGAGGTTGAAGTTGCAGTTTGAAGCTATTTAGTACTAGATCAAGGAAGGACTTATTGGATGGGTTGAATTGGTACTTGGAAAAGGACTTGATATAAGGTTTGGGTCTTTGTTGTCTCATATGAAGGAGATTACATAATAAGAGAAGAGTTTTTCTAGGTTTTTCCCTTGTTGAGAGCCTAATTTTTGTGTCCTCTATTTCTACTATTTTGTTCTTGATATTTGTTAGATGAAAAGATATACATAAATAATTAAGAAGACTAACTAAGTTCACCAGAAAATATTAAGGTTAAGGAAAATTGATTTAATAATTTGCTAGTCTACATTTTCCAACTTTTTATCAGAGTTAAGGTGAACAAGAAGGCAGTTGGAAGGAATATCTTGTTGACACAAAGAAGGGTTTTCTTGTTAGGGGGAACCATCCATGGAAGAAAATAAGTATAATATATATCAATTTGGAAGGATGGTTTCTACATAGAATAATATCAAGACTACATCAAGCTCTCATCAAAGGAAGGTTTGAGAGGAATATAACAAGAAAGGTTGTCTCTTGAGAGAAGGATATCTATTTAAAGTCTCATTGAAAGGCATATTTGAAGAAAACATCAAAAGGATCTTGATATCGTTCATCACTCTTGAAGTTGTTGTTGGAGGAATCCTAGGAAACATATTTCAAGAAAATTATTGAATTATCTTCAAAGGTCTTGAGGGCATCAAGAAAGGTTGGAACATCTCCAAGGAAGAAGAGGGTATTCATTATTAAGTAAGTATCATATTATTACTCTATGTCTGAATATATAGTTCATATGGGTTCTTTCTATAAGGAGTAATAAGTGTGTTGGAGCATAAAATTACCTAGCATGGAAGAAAAGGATTGACTTGGCACTTATAGAACATGAGGTAATAGAATATGTAACTAGAGAAGTTATTCAACTGAATCCATTAAATATCATCTTGTTCCATTTTTTTCAAATTTGAAAACTTCCAAGGCTATGTATGACAAGCTAGTGAACTTGTACTCTGTAAATACATCAGGACAAAAGATGTCTTTGCGAAGTAAATTTTAAAATATGAAGAAATCAAAGGATGAGTACATGGCATCCTTTCTAATGAAGATATCTCAATTAAGAGATCACTTGCAAGGGCTCGAAGAGACCAATTCTGATTCGGAAATGACCATTTGTGTGTTAAATATATTTCCACCATAATGGAGAAGCTTTACAACAAGTATATACTCTAAGAAAGGTTCAACTCATTTTGATGAGTTGTGGGCTAAATGCATTTTGGAAGAATCTAGAATCAAGGTAAAAAATGACATTGGATCTAATGAATAGTTTCAAGCCTTTATAGCTCGAGTCAAAAGCTAAATAAGGGAAATTTCGAGATTCCAAGAAGAAATATATGTCCAACATTCAATGCTTTAAGTGTAATGAATATGTACACTTTAAGAGGGATTTTCCAAGCCAATAGAACAAGAAGAGAAAGAAAGAAGTGAGGCTCACATAGTTAAGAAAACAGGAAAACCTAAGAAGAATCCAAAGAAAGAAGATATGAAAGATCTTTACTATTGAAGAGGGATCATTGCCTGCCAAGTTCTTTATGAAGATTAATCCTTCTTGCTTTTGTTTAGCATCATAGAGAGAAGCACGTGATAAGTAGCATACTTAGATTCTACTTGATTAGGTTGCTTTATAGAAATCATGTAGTTCTTAAAGATAGATAAATGGAAAAAAAATCATATTGTTAATCCATGGATTATCTAACATTATGTTAGAGTGATCTAGGTGGCTCCAGATACACTCAGTGATCAAATAAGGCTCAGGAAAGTCTCAAAAATCAAAGCTCTTATATTTCCATTGAACTAGGGTCAAATTGAAGAGCTCATCACAAGCTTTCCAACGGTGCAAATGACACCTCAATCTGAAATCATATGCGAAATCTATGATTAGTCAAAGTTTTGGTCAACTAAGCCCCTTGGCTAAAGTTAGCAAAGAACCAACTAAATTTGGAAGCCTGGCTAAATATGGTGATGATCCAGGAGGATTCTTTAGATGTTTTTGGCTTAAGTGGGCTTGAACCATGTCTGGATTTATTCCCGCCAACCAACAAAACCCTAACTGTTGGCCCTTTCGGCAACAACCAACTTAACGCAAGTTGCAGTCTCACTCAAAGCAGTATTGGGGGATGTTAGAACAAGGTTTGTGCATCCAGAGGCATGTGTGATGGTTTCCTAATGTTCTTAGGGTTTGGATCTACCTTCACGCAGATCTATTCCTTTCGACTATCAACTACTACAACTCTATCAAAATGACCTTTAGATCCTCGCGAATGTACTTAATTATACTTATCATGCAGAAAGATTACAGATCTACCAACTCCATGCAGTAAATGTGTATTTTGAATCCATTTTGGCTTATATCTATCATCGTGCAGATCTACCCTTTCCGAACAGCTAACTACAGCAGATCTATCTAACAACTTCCTGATCTTCACAAAGGTCTTAAATTGTTATTAACATGCATAAAAGATATTGATCCACTACTTTTGGGTAATAAAAAAGCATTAATTCATATAAAACAGATCACAGAGCGAGATACATAAGCTTAAACATAAGTAATTATCAAGGCACAGATGCATCAAAATTGCTTCCCAAACAATCTTTATTATGAATAACCGTTCAATTACAGACATCTCCTCCTTGCGCACTTAGTTGAAGGGGCCGTGCACTCAACTTGCAGAGTTACCAAGGCCTTCGTGCACTCAGCTGCAGGAGCCTTCCCCTTTCGCCTAAGTAAAGGAAATAGACTTTTCCTGTCTTAGCACCTTTCCCTTACAATGACTCTTCACAAAAAGTTACTTTCTAAGACTCACTATGAATCAACTACTTATAGCATTTGCTTTACAATCCCATGGTCCGTGGACCATATGCAGGTCTCAAAATAGCTCTATCACTTACCCACCTAAGGGACTAAATGCCCCTTGACTGTACTTAGCTTAGAGCTCTGCTTCCACATTTTGCAGAGACTTTACATTCTTTAAAAAAAAAATATTACAAAAATTAACTTAACTGACAAAATTTGACCCCAAGGACCCCATCCCAACAAGCCCCCAACACAAATATGGTGACTCGCCCTCGAGTCACTCAGCCGGGTTCTCCACTTTATTGTGGAGGTCACTGAACTCCATATTCAATACTTCAAGATCTATTGTGCTCTATATTGTGGCTTGTTGTACTTCTTCGACCAGCTTCTCTGTAGTTGGCCCCTCCATCATCAGGTGCATGGTCCTTTGTGTCTACAGGAAAGTCTTCAGCTTCTCTTGGATAGTCAGAGTAATCTGGCTCACTTCCTCTGTCCATGGTTGAATCCGAGCCTTCAAAATTACTTCTTTGTGATGCAACTTCGTAACCTTTGCCTGCAATGGCTTCATTTCTTGTAAGCATGTGAAGCACTGGACTGGTGCCAAAGTGCGCGTAGTCACCCTGATCTCATCAACTTTCTATTGTGCCTCTCTGATCCAGGTGGATCTATAGACACCAAGGCGTCGAAAATGGTCAAAATTCAAAGTGGTGGAAAGATTATTAACTTGACATGAAATCAAAGTGCTCATCACCCTGATTCCAACGGTGCATACAACACTCCAATCGGAGTCCGGATGAAGGAGATAGAAGCAGTCAAAGTTGGGTTGACTTTTGCTGACTGAGCAGGATTAATGGAGACACAATTTGGACTTTTCCGGTGCATGGAATCCGGCCAACTCTAGCCAGATTCCGATTGAAATTGTCGCCTGGTTAAAAAGACTCCTTTAGTCAAAATCCGAATTTTCAAAAATGGCCTGTTGTTTTATAACAGAAAAAAAATTATAAAAAAAGGGTGGTGGGCCACCAACCCTGCCACCCCAAATCTCATCAATACAATTATTAATGGAGGGATGGGCCACGACCCTCGGTCCCTCCCCCCATTCACTGGATTGTTGTACGCAGGTGGAAGATTGGGTGGGTTGGCCCTTGGGGCACGGACCCAACCCTGGTAAAAACAAAACAACATGCATAAAAGGTGGGTCGGCCCTTGGGGTGCAGACCCAACATTCCTCCCACCAACTAGTAATGAAGACACCGGCGATAAGTGGAGTGGGAAGGTCGCCCAAGGCGGGCCCATCCTGAACCAAATGTCTAAAAATTAACATTGTTATGTAAAAAAGGAGGAGGCGGGGTTTGACCACTCGACCTCCCCCATAATAATCGGATCTCAAACCAACTGCACCACAACTGATTTATTGAGAAGTATACCACCACTTTATTATTTAAATTTAGTTTATCAATGCGCCCAGTAGAGGAGGGAGCACACGTAATTCGAGGCAGATTTTTGCAGGATGGCCAGATTTTCACTTCGACATATTTTCACAAATTTTATATGGTTTTAGCATTTCTCGACACCACGAACGCAATGGTGTTGTTCATTTCTCCATCATAGCTCTGAATTTTTCGACCATTTTTCAACATGGAGGTATAGAACTCCTTTTTTGTAACTGATGCTTGTACTCTTCTTTCTCATGCCACTTAATGAATGAAGGCCTCCCCATTGATCGAGTAGGCCCCGGAGACGTAGTCCAAGTCAGACGAACTTCGTTATCAAGTTTCTTGTCTTCTTTCATGCTTTATGTGTTTCTCCTATTCTCTCATGTGCACATTAAATTTGTATGTTTAACCTACAATTTATTCATGCAATTCTTTAATACATCTATAAGCAAAAGATTCATGGATCAAGTGGTATCATAGCAGTTCTTTGTAGATTTGAATTGCATGTTTTTATGCTAACAAGAAATAGGCTCCGAAGAGGTGAAGGGAAACTAAAGTCTTTCAATCCTGAAGTGGGGCGTGCAGATCGAAGGAGAAACATGGCATATGAAGAGGCTGGTTATGAAGAGGAGATAAATTTCCGCAAAACCTTCTATGCAGTGGCAAAAAATGTTGGCCAGTTTCTTTCAAGACTAGAGAAAGCATAAGGGAAAAGGCAAAAGAACAAAGTTCAGTGCATGTAAATGGTGAAGAAGAACCCCCTCCTCCTTCCACGAGTGAAAGTTCTTCTTCCTCTCATTACCATCATAATAGAAATTCAAGGGATGCATCTAATAAACCTTTCTTTAAATTAGATTTCAAATTTGATCTTCCCATGTTTAACGGTGAAAGTAATGCAGAAAAGCTTAATAACTGGATTAGGTAGATTGAAATCTACTACAGGATTCAGCAAATTGAAGAGGACAAGGCAAAGATTCAGTTGGCCCCTCTTCGGCTGAGTAGCACTGCTCTCGTCTGGTGGGATAGAAAACTGTGAAGAAGTAAGAGTGTGGGTAATCTTCTTTCCTCATGGCCTAGTTTCATTTCTGCATTAAAGAAATAATTTTATCCCTTGGGTTATAAGCAAAAATCCTTAATGGATTGGCAATACTTAAGGCAAGGCAGGGGTCATGATGTTCAAAATTTTACAGAGGAATTTAGAAAACATGCACTTAATTTGGGCATTGCACTTGACTCACTTGAAGTAGTAACTAAGTATATTGGATCATTACATAGTTACCTTAGACATTCATTATTATTGCTTGAACCAATTACTATTGACTCGGCCAGTGTAAAGGCCATCCATCTCGAGAACAGAGGAAAAATTGAAAGAGATGATCATTTCAAGAAACCACCTTTCAAACCTCCAAATGGAAAACCCAAAGTGAAAGGAAAAGGAAAGGAGAAGAGGATGACATCAACCAAGAAAGATGAAGGAGAAATACCTTATTGCACTCATTGCAAAAAGGAAGGTCATGACGACGATCGTTGTTGGAAACTGTACCCAGAAAAGAGACCAAAGAAGTATGGAGGAAAAGGAAAGCAGAAGACAGTGGCAACTGTGTAGCAAGACCTTGGATCCGATTCGGGAGATCAAGCATTGATCATAGCAGCAAGAACAAAAGGTACTCTTACACCTCATGTTAATTTTGAATCACATGAAGGCACTAGTTCGATAGATGAGTCTCTTCCTAATGAATGAAAGAGAATTGAGTTATTTCATATTAGGGTTATCATAAATCATACAAAAGTGGAAACTCTATTTGATATTGGATCCCAAGAAAACTTAATTTCAGAGTCCTTGGTAAAGAAGCTAGGCTTGGAAACCAAACCACATCCAAAACCTTACCCACTTGGATGGATACATGATAAAGAAAAATTGAATGTAATTAAGCAGTGCAAGGTTAAATATGTGATTGCTTCTAAGTTAGTGGATGAGGTAAAACTTGATGTGATACCATTGGATATTTGTGGCATGGTATTAGGGAGTCCATATATATATGATAGAAAGGAAATCTTCTTCTATCATGAAAACAAATATCAAATCACAAAATATGGGGTAGAATATATTGTAAGGGCTCATCAAACTAAAATCAATGCCAACCTTGTAAGTGCAGGACAAATGAAGAGGTTGGTGAATTCCAGTAAGGGTTGCATGTTTATGGTTGTAAGGGGGAAGGATGCAGAATTATCTGATGCTTTCCAGGGTTGTGATCATGTGCATAAAAAGGAATTATGTGAATTAATTTATAACTATGATGAGATATTTCAGGAACCAAGGGAATTACCTCCGAAGAGGGAAATCCAACATGAGATTCATTTGTAGCATGACGCTCCTTTACCAAATATTGGCATGTACAGGATGTCGACCATTGAGATGGAGGAGATCAAAAAGCAAGTGAAGGAACTATTGAACCAAGGGGTCATCAGAACCAACACTTCTCCATGCGGCTCACTGATTGTCTAAGTTCAGAAGAAAGATGGCACATGGAGGATGTGCGTGGATTATTGAGCACTAAACAAAATCACAATGAAAAATAGTCACCCTTTCCCCACATTGATGACTTATTAGATCAGTTAAAGAATGCTATCTATTTCACCAAATTGGATTTGCGTAGTGGTTATCACTAGGTCTGAATTGCAGAGTAAGATGTGTGGAAAACCGCCTTCAAGACCAAATAGGGGTTGTTCAAATGGATGGTGATGCCATTCGGGCTTTGCAATGCTCCAGCCACATTCATGAGGGTCATGAATGATCTCTTTAGGCCTTTCATTGATGAATTTGTTCTTGTATATCTAGATGATATTCTTATCTTTAGTAAAAGTTGGAATGAACATGTATGCCATATGAAGAAAGTGCTTGATGTATTGAAAAAAGAAAAACTCTATGTAAAATTGTCAAAGTGTGAGTTTGGGAAAACCTCTTCGGTTTACCTAGGTCATATTGTTGGTCATGGTCACCTAAAAATTGATCCTTCTCAAGTTGAAGCAATTGCAAATTGTCCTAAGGCTACTAGTGTAACGGAGGTTCACAGCTTTTTGGGTGTAGTACAATATTGGAGGAGATTTATTGCCAATTTCTTTATTATTGCAGCACCTTTACACACATTGAAAAGTGTAAAGTAAGTCTTTCAATGGGGAGGAAAGCAGCAAAAGTCCTTCAAAACATTGAAAGAAAATATCAGCACTGCACTGGTCTTGGCCTTACCAGATCTCCAAGAGTCATTCGAGATCGAGACAGATGCCAATGGATATGCCATGGGAGTTGTACTGATGCAACAAAAGAAGCCAATATGTTACCATTCATAAAAGTTCTCTCAGGCTATGATAAACTATCCCACTTATGACAAGGAGTTATGTACCTTGGTCTAGAGTGTGAAAAAGTGGAAACACTACCTAATCAGCAAGGAGACCATCATCCATACGAATCATCATTCCTTGCAGTATCATCAATCACAAACCAAGTTGTAGCAATCTCATCATTTCAAGTGGATGGGTTTTCTTCAGCAACTTCATCTGCTAATAAAGTATATGAAGGGCACTAGCAACAAAGTGGCTGATATGCTATCTTACCCTCCTATTTCTGTTTCTATTATTTTGCATAATGCTTCGTTATCTTTTGAAATTTATGTTGAACAATATGCTAACGATGATGAATTTAAGGATATTTATGCAAAAATAACCCAAGGATCACAAGTGGACAACTATCACTTGCAGGGGAAACTATTGTATCACCTTGGAAAATTGTGCATACCCACAGTAGAAAGGGTACATGTAATCCGAGAGGCCCAAACATCCCTTGTGTCTGGTCATTTTGGTCTTGAAAAAACTTTGTGCCATGTACAAATATTTTTTTTTTGGCCTCATATGAAGAACATTGTGACTCGCTATGTAAAGGGATGTGTGATGTGTTTTGTTTCAAAGCCCTCTAATAGAAAACTTAGGCTCTACACACCACTCCCTATTCCGAGTTGTCCATAGGAAAGTGTGTCGATGGATTGTGTAGGAGGTTTGCCTTTGTCTAGAAAAAGTCACGACTATTTTTATGTCGTCATTGACCGTTTTAGTAAGATGTTTATTTTAATGCTTTGTAAAAAGCAGATCACTACAGAGTAGACTGCTTATCTTTTCTTTCAACATGTTTGGGTCCATTTTGGGTTACCCACATCGACTGTGTCAGATCGGGACTCTCGCTCTCTCGAAGAGTTTTTTACCAGCTTGTGGAAGATGATGGACACCAAGTTGAAAAGAAGCACGAAATTTCATCCACAGACTTATAGACAGACAGCGGTTGTCAACTGCACCGTGGTACACTTGTTGCGAGGCTATTGTGGGAAACATCCTAAGTTGTGGGATGAGCATCTTCCATGTGTGCAGCATTCCTACAACTGAGAAGTGCACTCATCTACGCATCTTTCACCATTTGAGACATGTTTTCGCTACCTACCAAAAGATCCTTTTGATATGGTCTTTGGAAGGGAAGATGACTCCAGTGGACGTGATGATAGGGACAAAGCACAATGACTCATTTAGTAGATCTAGTTGATTCACCAAGCAGTACAGGAGCAGTTGGAGAAAAGTCAAGCCTGGTACAAGGCTTGACATGACAAACACCGAGTCGACATCAATTTCAAGTGGGTGACAAAGTGTGGTTCCACATCAGCAAAGAAAGGATGAAGGGAAAAGGGAAGAAGTTGCGACCAATCCGGTATGGTCCATTCACCATCTTGGAAAAGATTGGAAACAATGCCTTTCAGCTCGATTTGCCAATATATATGCAAATTTACTCCGTAGTGAATGTGGAAAACTTAAAGTTGTATGAACCACCATATATTATGGATATTGAAGAGGTGGGCATGGTACCTACAATTGATGACTTTGCACCAGAATATCTCAATGAGTTACCTGAAGACATTATCCTTGATAGAAGAACCAGGACTTCAAGATGGGGAGATGTGGAATACCTTAGAGTTGGTTTCAAGGGGATGCACCCTAGCAATGCAAAATGGCTGGAAAAAGAAACAGTGAGGGAACAATTCCCTCACTTTCCAATTGACTGATAAAGATTTTGGTGGTCCAAAAGCTCCTCAATGGGGAGGATTGATCCAGGTGGATCTCTAGACACCAGGGCATGGAAAAGGTACAAAATTCAAAGTGGTGGAAAGATGATTAACTTGACATCAGATTGAAGTGCTCATTGCCCTGATTACAATGGTGTGAACGGTACTCCAATCTGAGTCTGGATGAAGGAGATAGAGGCAGTCAAAGTTCAGTTGACTTTTGCTGACTAGGTAGGATTAATGGAGACACAATTTGGACTTTTCCGATGGATGGAATCTGGCCAACTCTAGCTAGATTATGGGTGAAATTGTCGCCTGGTTAAAAAGACTTGTTCGGTCAAAATCCAAATTTTCAAAAATGGCCTGTTGTTTTATAACAGAAAAAAAAAGGAGGGTGGTGGGGCACCAACTACGCCACCCAAAATACAATTATTAATGGAGGGGCAGGCCACGAACCTCGGCCCCTCCCCCCATTCACGGGACTGTTGTACACAAGTGGAAGTTTGGGTGGGCCAGCCATTGGGACACGGACCCAACCTCGGTAAAAACAAAACAATGTGCATGAAAGGTGGACCGGCCCTTGGGGCGTAGACCCAACCTTCCACCCACCACCTACTAATGAAGACACCACTGGTAAGTGGAGTGGGTGGGTAACCCAAGGTGGGCCCAGCCCGAACCAAATGTTTAAAGATTAACATTGTTATGTAAAAAAGGAGGAGGAGGGGTTTGACCGCCTAACCTTCTCCATAATAATCGGATCTCAAACCAACTGCGCCACAACTAATTTATTGAGAAGATTGCCACTAGTTTATTATTTAAATTAAGTTTATCAGCGCGCCCAGCAGAGGAGGGAGTGCATGCAATTCGAGGCAGATTTTTGTAGGAGGGCCAAATTTTCACTTTGTCATATTTTCACAAATTTTATATGGTTTCAACATTTCTCAATGCCACGAATGCAATGGCGTTGTCCATTTCTCCATTAGGGTTCTGCATTTTTCGGCCATTTTTCAATATGGAGGTATATAACTCCTTTTTTTGTAACTGATGCTTGTACTCTTCTTTCTCATGCCACTTAATGAATGAAGGCCTCCCCATTGATCAAGCAGGGCCCGGAGACATAGTCCAAGTCAGATGAACTCCGTTATCAAGTTTATTGTCTTCTTTCATGCGTTATGTGTTTCTCCTCTTCTCTCATGTGCACATTAAATTTCTATGTTTTTGCTACAATTCATGCATGTAATTCTTTAATACATCTATAAGCAAAATATTTGTGGATCACTCTCTGATCTATGTACCTAGTGGCTACAGGTTTAAGTCCTCCTGCAAAATGGTCCATAGCTCCATTGCATTTTCAAAAAGACCATTGCAGCCCGATATTGCAGTATCCAAAGTAGACATGTGTTCTTTGGTGGCTATGTCGTGTTGCTTCCTGACCTTTGGCAGAGTAGTCGACTACAGTTTCAATTGTAGCTCTGAGATCTTCATCTGAAAGTCAAAAGTAACTTGGCCTACCTCATCCTTAGACTTTCGCACTGCATCGACCAATTTACGAATCTTTGTTGAAGCTACCACATCCTCTGGAATATGTAGTTCTAGTACTGAATTACACGCTTATGTAATTATTGCTTCAAGGCTCTGGCTTTGCACTGCTAGCTCTTCCTTTTCCCTAAGAGCCCAAGCCTTTTCGGTGAAGATCTGCCCATTGTTCATTTTGAATTTGTAATTAACGATAGCACGCGCTGCTCTCGGATCTGAAGCTCATCTGAGACACCTTGATGAAGCGCGTGGAGGGTCTGAAGTGGAAGCATGGCTAAATTCACACCCATACCTTTGATCCTTCCAAGTTGGGTGTAATCTTCCACTGACTCTACACGTAATGTTCCTTCTAGGAAGGGAATGGCACTAAGGTCCAAAGTCCGTTTTGTTTCCATTACGCTCTTGCTCGCTTGTTGCAGGTTCACTTGAACCCCGCTCACTGGCCCACGCTCGCTTGTAGCTGACCTATCTATATTTGCAACTCATGCAAACCTTTCTATATGCTTCTGAATGATATTTGGAACTGTTGCTACAGTTCTATTGTTGTATCTTTGACCTTATCCCCAATTTCATCAAGGTCCCCCTCTGTGAGGACCATTGGGTCCGCATGTGCCTGCTTGTCCAATTTTTTCTTCTTCCTGGGTCCAGAAGTCTTCTCCTTGGTGTGCTTCTGCAATTTGAAGGGGGTGCTCTGCTCCTTGCCACCACCTCCTTCCTCCTCCCCGGACCCTTCCTTTTCTGCAATATGCTAAGAAGCATACGCCTTTAATTCCACTGTGGTCTCCTTTATAGCATGCTATTTTTTGGCAACTGCCTTAGCAGCAGCTTCTTTAGCAGTAGTTTTTTTATTCTTTTGATCAACAAATCCCCGCGCTTCTACTTGTGTTTCTTCTTTCCATTTATATGCAGCTTTCATTTGCGGAGAGGAGTTGTCTCCAACTTTTGCTAGTACCTGCACCAAGATCTATGGGTTGTCACCACTCCCCTGGCCATGACCCTACAATATCATCTACATTGGCCTCTGTAACTAGGTATGGAAACTTGTGCCATATATTCTTAGGATCTCGCCTCACGCAGATGGATACATTATGAAAATCGGCCTTAAATTTCACATAGGCCTGCAACTACTCAAATAAGGTTGGAGACAAACTTGGCCTTTAACAAATCACAATGCGGAGGTCCATCTCGATTAGTACCCAGAAGAATTTTCATTTCGTGACCCTCTCCAGGTCCTTCGTCGCCCACAGCGAAGTGAACTTTGCTACCTCGCTAACTCCTTATCTTGTGGAGGGAACTGACTATCCTCCGGAAGTTGCCACGCAATGAGTACAATCAATAGAAGGAGCCAGGCATAGTGAAATTCCTTGCCATCATCCTCCACTTCGCAGGAATTTTCTAAGAATTCCTTTCAAAGGTACTGCACCCAGTTGTATTGCACCCCCTTTACGCACTATGCAGCCAACGAAATTACTGGTGTTGGAACCTCATCTGCACGACATTTTTGCATGACCTTCTTAGTCAAAATATGAGTGGCAAACTACACCGCGAATTCTTGACCAGCCCAAACTCATTTTTCATTTTATCTACAAGATCCTTGCCCTTACTTTTGCCTCCAAACTCCTTGGTTGCATCTGCTCTTTTATAGGGAAATTTCATAGTTCTATGGATCAACATGTTTGTTGTGGGGATGGGTTCGCCTAACCACAAACACCCATCATGCACCAGCACAAGAAATTGGCGCACACATACAATATTGATAATCAACCTGTTAAAGTGTGGCACACAAAACATATGTAGCAATCCAGCCTACTCGACCCTTTTACCCATTCCATTGGTTCCAGCTTTGTGACCCCAGTCTCTTCATAGTGAATCTTGGTCATGTACTTATTGGTGGAAAAATTCAGAAATTTATCTTGATCGGCTAGATCCCAATCCTCCATTTTTAACATAGGGATACGTACTAAGAGCGCACCTTCAAATACCATTCTTCCGGCAATAGTGGCATACAGATCGTGAATTTCACATTATTGAGATCCTTTGGAACCTTCTCTTTCCCTTTTCACGGATGGATATACTCTGGGAGCTTGGCGAGAGGCTCTCCCTCATCATCATCTAGCTCTTGAACTCCTTTGCAAAGTTCTTCTTCATCCAAATCTAAAGGTTCATGGGGCTGCTTGGACTTACCCATTTTTCCTTTCTACCTAACCTCTGTTGCAACCTTCCTCAATGACTGCCTCACAAATACAGCTTGGGGTTTCTTTTGCTTTTCCTTAGCATTAGATGGCTTCGGCCTAGGCAACCTCGGTGCTGTAGGCATAGATGGCGTAGCTTCCACTAATGCAACTTCATGGGCTTCTTCTTGAGAGATAGAGGCTTCGGAACTTACAAGTTTGGTAGACATCTATTCAAGGATAATATTCTGGGTCCACTCAGGCAGTCTTGCAAATGCTGGGCTTGAAACCAAATCCTCCCAAACCTAATGATTCATAGAACGAAAACAAGAGGGATCATACGCGATTTTCAGAAGGAAAAGTGTTCTGTGGTAGACCGACATGCCATCTTTATAGGCAATTTTGAATTCAAATCCGATCGTTCCCTCCATTTTTTTATCATAAACGCATTTTTGGCAGCAGATCTCCAAATATTTTCGCCATATATATCGCCTACATGCTTCTTCTAACATGATTTTTGCTATCCAATCATGAATAGTGACTTCAACGGATACTTTTGGACCCGACTACATGGTATCAACTCCCATGTCGCAGCTCATCCATCGCAGCTTCTTCAGTCGCAACTTCTTCTATTGTACCCCTTGCGTCCATCGCACAGCCCCCTTACTTTGTTTTCCTATTCTTCAGGAAGTGTAGTGTATAGTCCCGCTCTCCCTTGTAGTTGTCTGGAATGCTAAGATTGTCCTTTTACCATGTAGTCATTGCGTAGGGACAGAATCCCATGTATACAAATTCAACCAACTTCCATTCACCCTTCCAGGGAACAATTCGCTATTCATCTTCACGAGCTGAGCTGCCCTAGCATCTATAATTGCCTTTATAATATATAGGCCCAACTAGTGAATTTGGAACTTGCCAGGAAACTTTGTGAACTTACTATCATAGAGAAAAACCAAATCGTTCATGTTGAAAATGCACAACTTTATATGCTTATCATGTCAGGCCTTCTCACATTCCTTTTTCACTTACTGGTGAAATCCTGCAAGAAACTATTCTTCTTCCAACTCCATCAACTACGTGAGTCGTTCCTCTAAGGTCTCATGATCCATCATCTCCATCAAAGTCGTAATGCGCAGGCTTGGCAAAATATATTCCATGGGCATCACTGCCTCAATCACAAAGACCAACCTAAATGGAGTTTGGCCTATCAACTTCTTGCACGTCGTCCTATATTCCCATAGGACCATTGGGATGCATACATCCCAATCGTTTCTCTTCGCAATACAAATCTTTGTCAACGCATTCTCCAGAATCTTATTGAATGCCTCCACTGTACAATTGGATTGGGGATGATAGGGCATACTCTTTTGATAGTAAACCTAGAATTCTTCGAGCATCATGCTAATTATTTCATTCAAAAAATGTGTACCCCTATCATTCATCAATATCTTAGAGCACCCAAACTGCGTTAAGACTTAATCAAACAGGTTCTTCACAGTTGTAGTAGCAGTACAATCCTTCACCAACTATGCTTCTATCCATCTGGTTAAGTACTCCGTCACAGTAAATATGCACAATGCACCTGTCTTCCTTCTTGGTGGTTGTATTGGACCTATAAAGTCAATTTACCATTTGTCAAATACTTGTAACGAAACCTAAGGGTTGAAGGGCAATTGATCTCTTTGTGAAGGATTTCCCATCCTTTGACAAGCATCGCATGCTTTACAAAATGCCTTAGAATGTTTATGCAATGTCATCCACCATAACCGTACATGTAAAATCGTTTGCACGGTGTCTCTACCTTTATAGTGTCCTCCTGCCACTCCTCCATGTGCTTTAGCAAGGATACTAGCGTGTTGAAACTCCTGAACATATTGGTGCAATATTTCATATGTTCCCATCTTATACAAATGTCCCTCTATAATATAAAAATCAACTGCGCAGACCACTAATTCCTTTTTCTGTTGAGTAGAATAGCCTTCTAGGGCTGTACCTGTGGTAAGAAACTAAATGATATCAGCAAAGTGGCCATCTGCAACACATGTAGTAAAGAGATACACATCTGGCAATCCTTGTTCCAAATTGGTTGGTTCTTGACCTGTCTTGATTTGTCTTAGGTGATCCAGTCCTGTATTCAATCATATAGGCTTCACTATTACTTCAAATTCATACTCTTGGAACATTAACAACCACTTACAGATCTTCTGCCCAACATAGGCTTGTTGACCAGGAATATGAGAGCAAAGTGATCTGTGTACATTTTGAAATGTGCACCTAATAAATAATGTCGAAACTTTTGCAGTGCATAGACCATCGCCATCACTTCGCGCTCTGTATTTGAATAGTGTTTCTCTGCCTTAAATAGTCTCCTACTTGCAAAGGCTATCAGATGGTCAATCTTGCCTTTGCTAGGCTGTATCAATCCTGCACCTAGCGCAATACATGAGGCTTCTACATGCACATGGAACACTTTCTTCCAATCTCGAAATACTAAGATGGGTGAAGTCACCATCTTGTCCTTTAACACATCAAGACTCTGTTGAAACTCCTCATCCCAACAAAAAGTCGCATCCTTCTTTAATAGTTTCTCCATTGGCGTAGTTATCTGGGCATAAGACTTGATAAACTTCCTATTGTAACCTGTGCGGCCCAATGTTGCGTGTTGCTGCTTAAAATTCTTGCGATCTTCTAAATTCACAATCACGGCTCTCTTCGCAAGGTCCACCATCAATCCCTACTTACATACTACATGGCCTAGAAAAATTCCAAAAGGCACACAAAATATACATTTCTTCAACTTCAACACGATCCAGTATCTGTGACATGTATCCAGCATGAGGCAAAGACTTGAAACATGGAACTTCACCAATCCAAACACAGTCTAGTCATCAAAATATACCTCCAAGAATTTATGAACAAACTTCTTAAATGTCGCGATTACTACCCTGGAGAAGATCGCGAGCACATTCTTCAGCCTGAATGGCATTACTGTATACTGAAAGCTTTGTTGCGAAGGTCATGTTGTTGCGATCCTCTGGTGTGATCTTAATCTGATGGTAACCTGAGAACCCATCAGTCAATGAATAAGATTCTTGTCCTCCAACATTTTCTAAAACTTCATCTGTGAATGGTACTGGAAACAGATCATGCACACACGCATTTTTCAACTTTCTCAGATCTATGCATATTCTAATTTCACCCTGTTGCTTCTTTTCCTCAACCACCATAGGGCTCACCCAATCAAATTCTTCAATTGGTTCAGTAATTCTGGTCTCTAGCATCTTATCAAGCTCTTTGCGTACCTTTTCTTTTTACTTAAGATTCAGTCGATAGGGTCTTTGTTTCACAGGCTTTGCATTAGGATTTAAATTGATTTTCATGACACCCAAATCTCCTACAATAACCTTCAAATCCGAGAACTTTTTTGGGAATAGATCCTGGTATTTGCATAGAAATTTGGCCACCTTATCGATTTTATCTTCATCCCAATAGTCTCCTATCTTCGCGAACTTAGGCTCCGCATCGGATCCAATAGTTACTTGTCGGGTTTTCAACGGCTGTGTTACATCAATGTTGGCTGTCTTAGGTCCTTCAACCTTGTGGTAGCCTTCAGTTTATGGAATGTTGGTTTTTCTTAGATCATCCTCTTCTTCTTCAGCAGTCACATTGTAGCACTTTAGCGTGTGGCACAGCTATGTACTCCAGTCTGGTTGTACCCATTCCACCAGCTCTTCAGGCATTCTAAAAATAGTGGCCTTAATCTCTTGTAGCACTTCATCAATGCATTCAAATCCATCCTCAAAGCTGAAAGTTAATAAGAATCTTTCCCTCAATATATCCCATTCGGGTTGTCCCCTGGCGTACCTCTGTTTCCAAGTACCAATTCATAGGGATAGTGTCTAAGGTATGGCAGAAAACATGTACCCACTCTGGTTGAGGTTCTTCACCCCAAGCTTTAGTCCACCATGCTAGGTGTTCACGCGGGTCATCCTTCCCATTGTACTTCTTATTCATCCATGTGTTAGCATATCCAAACCTTAGCTTCATCGTCCTCTTGTATTCCTTCTAGTCAATGAAGCTTTCCTTATGCGTAGCCCACTGTTAGGCAAGCATAGTGCACAGTGCTAATTCAAGTTCCTGGAATCAATGTTCCTTGGGAACCTCCCTTTCAAATTCATCCAAAAATATATTAACATCATTTAAGTCATCATAATGTGGAATTTTTCTTACCTCTGTAGATACGCACCACAACGATTTTGTCATCATATTGCAACATAGCATTTGGACCTCATGTAACCTATTCTGCTAGTGTTTGAGCTCTTCATCTAAATCTGAGGTAAAAGAGTTGTCTTTATCCCACACGATCCATCCATCTGCAGTGGGATTGATCCAATCTTTGTCTTGCGTTGTGATCTTGTATATCTGTTCTAGATCATCATCATCCTCCACAAAGTCACGAACAGGTTCAGTATAGCATGCTCCTTCAGCATGGTCAAGTGGCACAATAACCATGAGCGCCTTTCTCTCAAATGTCATCTTCCGCTTCTTCATATTAATCACCATATCTGTGTCGAAGGCCCAATCAATTCCTAGTAGCACAAGGTAAGGATTTTTGTCATCCACTATTTCAATTACCTCAAAGTCAGCCAACGAGCTCGCACCCTCAATGTCTACCATTACACCATATAGGTTCCCCATTAGAATAATCTTCTGCTGATTGGCCATGCATAGACGTATAGGAGACCATTGTAGCGCAAGTCTCCCCATCCTATCCCGTGTCTTCTTAGGCAACACGTTTGCATCAGAACCCAAATCCAAGATGAAGTGGTCCATTTCATATTCTTCTATCTACACTGTCAGCCTCATCTCACACCCTATCTGCTTCTTGTGTTTACCTAGTTTCCTCACAGCGCGTTGTTTTGAAGGAATCTTAATCTCACCTGTACAATTGTCTATCAGTTCCTACAACCCTTTTAATGCCTTCTAATCCCTCAACAACTTCATACAAGTTTTAAGAAAAGTGGTTAATAGTGAAGGATCCACATCTTGCACTTCACTATTTCCACCCGGTTTTTCCTGACTTCCTGACATAGAAGCCTCAACAAATTTATTCTTAGCTTCCTTAAATGTCTCTTTAGCCCGATTGAGGTCAAACCCAACTTCCTATTTAGCGGCCTTTAGCACCCATCCCTCGATTTCTAGTTTATTTCCCTTATCATCTCTTGTGGTCATACCACTGCACGTTACGATATTGACGCTATGATCTTCTTCGCGAGGCTCCGCCCTCATCATCTAGATATTTTGTGTAGGTTGTTGTGTCTTCGTCTTCTTTTCTTACATACTTGTTATAAGTATCAGGAAATATTCTATCACATGGTCGAACTATCTGCAATATTGACAAGATGGATTTGTTGGGTTCGGATAGTCGCACGTAAAATGTCCAACTTCACCACAATTATAACAAATAACTTGTCCATGACCTCTGCCAACCTCTCCTCCTCTTCCTCTTCCATGGCCTTGGAATCCTCCATGTGCTGCACCCGCATCCTGATCCTGAGGCCAAGTCTTTTCCTACTTTCGATATGTAAGGGTTCTATCCATGATTAATTCATAACTTCGACAATGGCGCTCATCATGACGGATAGGTTTGGAGAAATTGCAAAACAACTGTTGGGGTGTCTGTACAAATTTCTATATTAAATGATAATTGTTTGTCGCATGTTGTCCTCTAACCTGACAAATAGAGGACCACAATGTTGCTCCTATGCTCGGCCCAGTGATATTTTCTAGCTTCAGGGGAATAGCCCCCCCCCACACAATAAGATAATTCTGATAAACTTGACAATGGTCCTTATCATGACCATGGCCCTTGCATTTCAAGCACCAAACTTCTGCACGAACTTGAGGCTTGGCTTCATTTCCCTTCTTCAGGCTCTGCAACTCTAGGTGTAGACTTTCCAACTACAAGTGGATCTATTGTACTCCAATATTCGTATCTTTTATTGGCGATGCTTCCAACCTCATTGCGATCTCCATAGATTTTGCTTGCATTGCTATATTTTGTTGTGATAATGGTAATATTAGGTGAGGCAACAATGAAGCAATGTACCAATACTTATGTTGTTCATTCGTGATATTCATATTAACCTATCAGATCAGGAATTTTAGCCTCTGATCGAAATCCCACGAGGATTCATTCACCACTTGTTGTATCTCCTTAAACTCTATAACAGACTATGACTGAGACTTAGGCTTCTTAAACTCATTGTTCAATGCCTGCTAAGTCTATTCCAACGTCTTACCACGTTTGTCTTGACAGTACTTGATATACCAATTCAACGCCCTATCCTGTAGCGTTATGACTAACTGCGTTTTCTTTTGATTATCATCAATGATCTATTGCACCGTCCACACAACATTTGCAACAAACCAGAATTGTTCGGGGTCTTCGCTCCCTACCCCCTTGAAGATCGGCATCTTCATCATGTTTTCCATGTTGAATGGTGTAGGTGGAGGTGAAGGTGTAGGTGTATGTGACAGAGGTGGAGGTGGAGGTGAAGGTGTAGGTGTATGTGACAAAGGTGGAGGTGGAGGTGGAGTGGATGAATGAAGTATCCACGGGATACCCTGACCTACCAACCGCAACACACTTTGTGGTGTATTTAGAATAGTTCCTTCGTCGTCACTTGAAGAGGATCCCAATAATGGACTATATTCAGAGCCACATTCTCTATTCCTTTTGAAGGGTTTTCCACTTCACATAGTCCCAAACATCAAGGTAATGGCATAACCCCCAATTAAAGTTCATATGTGCTGGTAGTTGATGATGATGTGAAGAATGTGTCAAAGGGATTATTGTATTCAGAATTTTAAAAAGTAATTTTCTAGTGTTGTTCCACTCCCAGCGGGCCTGGACAGTACCCTGGTGAAGTCACTCCAAGAAATCACAAATGTTGCTCCGCTGCCATCAAGCCTGGTCAGTACCGTGGCAGAGTCATTGCAATACCTCTCTGTGCAGGAAGCCTTTCTCGATCCTTTACCCTTTATTTTAATTTTCTTTACGTGTGCATTTGCACTTATTTCTGGGTGTTCATTGCGCTAGGGTGGATGAGGGATCCTGACTTATTTTACGAGCAAGAGAGGTTGTTTCTTGTTTGATAGAAACTAAGAGATATCCTGATTTAGGTTTACCCTTATGCCAAGCTTCCATGTCTCATTTCCAGTTAGCAAGTGAACTACGAACACAATTCATTGAAACAATCAAGACCATGCTAATCACGATTTTCAGGTTACGGGTATAGGTCATTTAAACTGATTAGGTTTCCCCATGAGAAATATGTTCTTATTTCCCTTGTTAATAAATTAGACTCGTAGGAGAGATATCCAGGATGCAAATTTGATGACTGGTTCCAAGAGAGGCTACTCATCAGTGTAACCATCACAACTTCACACCATCATTAGGGCTATGGTTTTAATTCTAGGGTTAAGATGACCAAGAAACTCTCATAGGGCTTTCAAATAGGTGTGAAGAGGTTGAAGCAATGCACTTTGAGGCTAGAGCAAGAGAAAAGGTGTGATTAAGTTATTCATAGCACCACAGGTGTGAAAAATTCAAGTCCATGAAGGCTCATGCAACGGCATGCAACATAGAGGAAATTTCCAGGCTAGGTCAAAGGTGAGTGTGTGCCAAGTGAGAAGGAAAGTGTATGATTCAATGCAGCAAATAGGGCTAATGATGCAATGTAATGCTATGTGCAGAAGAAATCAACTAATTGCAATTAAAGAACCAATGCAATGCATATGTAGAGATTTAATGAAAGCCATGCAACAATAAACAAATGCAAGGACATGAGTGCAAAAATAGACAAGCACGGAACTAACTGCCTATAGTAAAGAAAATGAACCATGACAAATTTAAATCATAAAGAAAATTCTAATCAACCAACTAATAAGAAAAACTAAAACCTAACTAGTCTAAACCTTAAATCCTAATTTAACCAAAGCATAGGTCGGGTTATGTGAAATCAAACTTCCAATGCAGCCAATGCAGCAGTTCCCAACTTGCAAAAACAAAGATGAAAACAATTAGAATTTGTGAGAAGAGTTGTGCAAAAAATGAAATTCTTACCTGTAAAGTATGCACAATAGAAAGAAAACCTCATCTACTTGTGGGGAAATGTGCCAGACAAGACCTTTTAAGGAAAATCTCAACCTGATCCTGGTAAAACAAAACACGGGCATGAAATTTATAGTCATCCATCCATGACATACATTCGTTCATGCTTAACCCTAAATCCAAAGGAAAGAAGGCAAGATGTTTCCGGTTAGCAAAGGAATCTGCTAGATTAATCTGATCAGCAACCCTATCATGATGTAGAGGATGATCATTTTGATAACCCTAAAAAGAGGGGCTTCTGCCAGGTGTAATTGAGATCCCTGAGGATTCAAATGCAAAAACCCTAATTTCATAAACCTTAGTTTGAAATTGTTCATAGACTTCGTCCAAGGTGCGAGAAAATATATAAACCTTCAAACGACATGCCATCAAATATTGGTAGCTTCGCAATAATTGTAGGTGGATATATGTGGTTAACATTGGTTGTGACCAGACAACTCTCAATGAAAATATTGTGAATTAGATCTGATGTATCAATATTGATAGATGGGAAGCTCAATAAATCAGAATTTTTTTATTCCCAAGAATGAATTGAATTAACCAAAAGAGTGTCGGGAAGAGGGGAGGTCAGGAGATTGGCACCTTCCCATATAGGAGATTTTAAGACATCATCTCATTGCATATGTTGACAGACTGTACTGGCCGGGAAACAATCAAAGAGGTTTGGGACAATGGCCACAACACTCCCTTCAACAAACAAATTAGAATATAGAGGTTAATGCACATCAGCTACAAGGTGATGGAAATATTTTCTCAGAGTGACGTTTCCTGAATCATAGGATTTCCAAGATGAGCTCGCATCCGACAAGATGATGTTTAGAGAAGCGTGACGTGTAGAGACCCTAATTTTAGAAACCTTAATTCGACTTGGTTTAGGGGTCTCATCGTAGATCGATTTTTGAGAAGACTGCTTCCCCTTTCATTTGATAAAATAAGTCATCTATTCGAGGTATTGGGTACCTATTCTTTATCGTGGCTCTGTTTATGTCTCTATAATCTATGCATAGCCGCAAGGAGCCATCCTTCTTCTTGACAAAAATTACTGGTGCACCCCAAGGGGAAATACTAGGTCTGATCAATCCCAAGTCTAAGAGCTCCTTTAACTGCATCTGTAACTCACAAAGCTCTGGAGTTTTCATCCTATAGGGTGTCTTAGATATTGGTTCTGCACCTGGTTTTAGATCAATAGTGAAATCAATCTCTCTTATAGGAGGTAGTCCAAGCAATTCCTCTGGAAAAACATCCTTGAATTCTGCTAAAACTGGATGTTGATCCAAGGAAGGTCCCTTCTGGTCACTTACCGTCTTGACCAAATACAATTTGCAACCTTGTCTGAGACAACATTTTACCTTCATCATGGATATGAATCGTAAGGACACTCCCCTCTTGATTCCACAAATCTCAATTGGCCTACCTTCATCATCTAAACAGATCACCTTCTTCTTGAAACAGTCTACTAAATCTCGATGAGCTTCTAGCCAGTCCATTCCAACAATTACATCATACGTTCCCAATTCTGTGACGTATGCCTTCAACTTAGTCATACACACCCCAAGGTTTACCTGACATTGGTCTACACTAGGCCCTACTACTTGTTTTATTCCAGAAGCCATCTCAACTTGTTTAAATTCATCGTGCTCATAGGCTGATAACCCACATTTTTCTAATGCAACTGGTGAAATGAAACTATCTGTAGCACCAGAGTCAAACAAAATTTTAACTTTTACTTTGTTTATCATACCTGAGGTTTCTACCACGGCAGACTGGTGTTCAACTTGCTGATTGTCAACTGCTGCATAGATTCGATGGTGGCTACCTGCTCTCCCCATTGGTTCTTTTCCCTCTCTTTTGTTTTTACCGGATCGAAACTCAGGGCAGTCTCGCTGATAATGAGGTCCTCCGCATCCCCAACAAGTGATGCGTGGTGGACCTTGAACCGAATGTTGTGGAGTTCTTTGGAAAGAGTTTCTTCCCCTGGAACCCCTGCCCCCACTTGTTGTTCCTCGCCTATGAATTTGATTTGTACGCGCCCTTGAAGCTGTGGGTGAAGCTGCACTAGAAACCATTGAAATCCCTATTGTCGGTGTTCTAGGTATAACCCTGTTTCCATATGGTGGGGGCCTCCAACTTCCTCTCCTTGGGAAGGTACGAGGGGCCTTCCCCATAAACCCTATTTGACGTGGAAAGATGGCTCTGCCTTCACCCTTTAAGTCTAGGTGTTCTTCGACATAACGAGCCTGTTCTACAGCTTCTGCAACTAAGGATGGTTGCCACATCCGCACCATTGCCCTAATCTTAGGTCTCAATCCATACATAAAACAATCTGCTTGGCGCTGGTCAGTATCCATGTATGAGACATACTTGACCAATTCCATAAATCGAATTTCATATTCTTCTACAGTACGACCTCCCTGTATCAGGGCATGGAAGGCTCCTACCTGCTATTCTTCATAATATGCTGGCAGGTACTTCTTCCTGAACCTCTCCTCAAATAATTCCCAAGTAACTATGTTTGGAGTGAAGTGTAGTTGACGCTCCAAGTTACCCCACCAATTCAGAGCACTATCTTTGAGTTGGAATATTGCTATTTTGGCTTTAGAATTGGAATTGTAATCCCTTAGTGCAAAACACCTTCCCATCCCCTCTAACCAGGCTTCTGCACGCTCACTGGCCCGACCCCCTGCAAACTCTGGGAGCTTAATCTTCTGGAGCTCCCTAGTAATGTCCTCAACTTGAGGTCTTCTATCATAGTCTCTAGATCCCTCGGGGTTCCCTAACCCTGATGAAGGGTGTTCCCCTTCCATTTCATTTGTTTGGCGTCCTCTTAAGGTTTCATTAATTGCTTCCAGGGAACGCAGGATGAGAGTCAATTCTGGTGAAGGTAATGGGTTATTTGAAGGAGGTCCTTGTGAAGACTCCCCAGGTCCTTGGTTCCTTCGCGTCCTCACCATTTTGATTTGCTCAAAATCTGCACGATATCTAAAACTTATTAATCCATTCTAGGACTTGTCCCTCTTAGCTGACTCATATACATGATAGTCATAAGTTTTTTTTTTTTTTTTTGGTTCATTATGCTTGTAAACAAGCATTATTAGTACTGAGAAGATTCCCAAGGATTGATTAAATACTCTCATATGTGATTTCTTATACAACTTATACATTTTTAATTAATGAGTTGGTTTAATATACTCACCAATAAACCATTAATCCGATTTCAAGTAGTAGTTTACATATAAGGAAAGCTCACAAACACGTATAACGTATATATATATATATATATAAGAATATCAAATATCATTAATATTTTCCATTTAAATGTGAACATATGATGATACTATATCTAAATTGTTTGAGATGAATAATTAAAATATATTTCTTCACTAAATATCCTTTAACCATATACTATTGCATCTAACTAATAAATCACTTAAATCTCAATCCAATTAATTGTTTATTTTATGTTTATTTATTTTTAAATTAAATAATACCATTACGTAGCAACTTCCAAAACACGTTTTAAAAAGAAAAATGAAAAGGCATCAATTATAGAATCTTGCATCAAAGTCTTATTTCCTTTTCTGAAAACTCGAATTTGCTGTCATAGGGGACAAATATTTTGTTCTTCTCATCTTTCATCATTTCCACTGAGTTTGAAGTTGAATATTCACTACCTATGTATGAAATGCTTGAAATTGCTACAGAATTTTGATTTTGGTTGCTTGAAGAGCTAAATTTGACATTGGAAAATCTAAATTATTACATTGATATAATTGTCTTCATGTCATCATGATAGTTTGTATGGCTACAAGAGGAAATCGTGGAGCTTCATAACATACCTCAAAGCGGGCATATATTGGATTAAATGTAGATGGTTTGACCCAATATATGCCCCCTTGCAGTCATAACACCATAACGCACACTAAAGAATCAGGAATCATAAATGACCTTAATGACTACTAAAGGACCACAAAGTTAAGCTTAACCACCATTACACCAACATATTATATGTGATATCTGACTGAGAATCTACTATATATGCATTCTAGAAACATTTTTTTTTGACAACCTATCTTGACACAAACACACAGGTAATTTCCAATACTGCTTCAAGTCTCAATCAAGCCAAGCAATCTATAAAGCAGAAGTTGAAACGAAATGTTTTTGGTGATGAAAAATACAAAGTGTATGCGAAGAGAGAATTGCATAGTGGCATATAATTATTTTTTGAATATGGTATCAAACTGGGAAGACGAAAATCTCAAGTACAGGGAAAAAAATTTGAATGGGTGCATATGATACTCTGCTTTGATTCGAAACTGATCTGATCTGAGGCTAGACAGTGATGGTGGCAGGTTTTGAGTATCTGTTTTGAAAGCATACAGATCCAAGAAGGCTGCAATCTGCAATCTGTTATACACGCTGCCATGATCTGAGCATAGTAGCTGCTGGATCAGGGGCCAAAATTGTTGTTATTTTGAATCACTATGTATGAAAAGAATTTTGTTAGCAATGGAAATCATGCACAGATGTGAATCCAAAGGGACACAACATTCACAGGTAATATTGTGAAAATTTTCCAGCTGTTTCATTTATTTTTCAGTGGAAGGAATCCAATTTCTAGATTCAGAAGGGCCAGAGTACAAGCAGAGACTTTTTTTTTTTAGGGTTTTCTATTTCTTTTAGATTTTTGGTAGGGTTTACACAGATTTTGTTTTTCAATGAAAATCCCATTAGAAAAATATTATGCCCTCAAATTCCACATATGGAAAGTAAAAAAAAAATCCAGATGCGGCTCATGAACAAAATTTGTAGGGAATAGTAAATTGGGATGAGAAATCATTTATAGATCCAAATAAATCAATGGAAAGGAAAAGCAAAGATTATAAAGCCAAAGCCATTATTGACCTTGCCTTCTCAGATTTTGAGTTACACCATGTAGATGTGGAAAATCATCCAAGGAAATCTGAGATGGTCTGAATAGATTGCTTAGAGAAAAAGTAGTAACAAAGTTTTCTCTAAAGCTTCAGTTATTCAGAAGCAAGATTGCTGACAGAGTCACTATGGTCACGTAAGCAATTTGAAATCTCTCATTAGATAGATAGCAAAAGTCAATGTTATGATAGATGAAGAAAATGCTGAAGTTATTTTGTTAAACAACCTACCTTCTAAATTTAGCATTGTCATTTTTATTCTTAGATCAATGCTATTAGAACTGGGCTGGTCATTAATGAATTGGTCAATCCCAAAAATGTGAATCGGATCTGAACACCAGCAGGAAAAATCTCTCGGCTTCTTCCAGTACCATATTCAAAAAAAATGAGATAGGTCTAAGCACAAAGTAAAATACACACAACTAACACAATATGATATTATAAAAATCACTTGAGTAATTATTACAATGAAGTAGGGTTACTCATT
>APFE031488150.1:0-11166 GCA_000404065.3 Pinus taeda | reverse complement strand
AAATTCGATTCCTTCTTATTGAGCATACCCTTTACAAACAAGTCTGGCTTTGTTTCTAATAACTTCCCCATTTTCATTCAACTTGTTTTTGAATATCCATTTTGTCCCAATGACATTCTTATCTTTTGGTCTAGGAACCAATTCCCAAGTGTTATTCTTTTCAATCTCCTCAAGTTCTTCATCCATTGCCTTGACCCAGCATTCATCTTTGCATGTCTCTCTTACATTTTGTGGTTCAGTGGAGGAGAGTAATACCAAATAGCTTGAAGTTTCTGCAATTGTTCTTCTTGTTTGTATTCCTGCCTCTTTTTGCCCCAAAATTTGAGATTCTGGATGATTCTTCTGAACGTACCTGGATGGAGTATTTTCTTTTATCCTTATTTGTTCTTCAGGCTCCTCATGGGTTTCTTCTTCATCATGAATCTGATTTGATGTTGATGGATAGTCCTCATCATCTTCAAAATCTTCAGATCTTACCTCCCTAGGAGTGTTTTCTTCTTCATCAACCACTACATCAAGACTTTCAACAATTTTTCCAAGCCTTTTATTATAACACTTGTAAGCTTTGTTGTGGGGAGAGTAACCAAGGCGAATGCCTTCATCTGCTCTAGGTTCAAACCTGCCGAGATGTTCATCAGTATTTCTGATATAGCATTTGCTTCCAAAATCTTTTAAATATTTTATCGAAGGAGTCTCACCATACCAGAGCTCATGAGGGGTTTGAGTGTTGTTCACCCGAACATTTATTTTGTTGAGAATAACAACTGCAACAAATGTAGCTTCACCCCAGAAAGTTGCGGGAGTTCCAAACTCATCAAGCATAGCACGAGCCATTTGTTGAACCGTTCTGTTCATCCTTTCCAGTACTCCATTTTGCTGAGGGGTCCTAGCTGTAGAGAATTCTCTTCTTATTCCATGTTCTTTACAAAAATCGAAAAATTCATTCGAGGTAAATTCTCCTCCTCGATCAGACCTGAGGCATTTGATTCTATGATCTGATTCGTTCTCAACCAAAGCTTTGAAGGATTTGAATTTTTCGAAGGCTTCATCTTTGTGCTTCATGAGTCCTATCCAAACCATCCTTGAATAGTCATCAATGAATAATATAAAGTATTATTCTCCCCGAGGTGACCTTTTCCTAGATGGACCACATACATTAGTATGGACAAGCTAAAGTGGCCTGCTAGCTAATCCTTCCTTCTCAGGGAAGTTAGTTCTGGTTTGCTTACCAAACTGACATGACTTGCATATTGTATTGTCTGGAATTCTGATGTCTAGAAGACCACAAACTGCCTGGTATTTGAATGCTTTCCTTATTTATGAGAAGCTTAGGTGCCCCAACCTCCGATGCCATAGCCAATGTTCATCATTCTTGCTTAGATAGCATTCATGTTGTTCTTCTTTGAATATGTATAAATTATTTGGAGTTCTTATGCCTTTGATCACTATTTTTCCTGTATCAAGATCACGGACACTAAATCCATTTGATCAAAATATTAGCTCTATTCCTTGATCGCACATCTGACTAACACTCAATAGATTATCTTTTAAGCCATCAACATACATCACATTTCCAACTTTGACCTTTTATTTCAACTCAACAGAACCTTTACCTTTTATGAGCGCAGGGGTGTCATTTCCGAATGATACCTTCTTCTCTTTCTCTAAGGCAATATATGATTGAAGTTTTTCCTTACCACCCGCCTTATGTTTCGAACATCCGCTGTCGATGTACCATTGATTTTCTTGCCCTTCCGCATATAAGGATATACCACATCTTTCTAGTTGTGGTTCTTTCTATGTTTTGGCACTTGAGGTTTGTTCCTTCTGAGTTGTTTGCTGAAACTTGCTCCTGCATTCAGAATCTTAATGACCGAAGTTGTTACAAATAGAACACTCTATTTTATTTTCAAGAGTAGAAAAGTTATTATAGGTTCTTTTCATGATCCCAGTCATACTTCTTTGTTTTTGAGCTTCTCTAGTCATGATTGTCTTATAGGCAACACATTGAGCTGCTTTGTGACCAAAGTTATGACACGAGAAGCATTGGCCATTGAAGAATCTCCTGCGATTATCAAATCTACCAACCAAAGGATTGTAGTTTCTATTGTCATCCATTCTTGAGGCAAATTGAGAAGGTTTTACCTGTGGCTGGTCGCAGCTTCTGTTCATCCTTAAGGTGGATTGCCCCCGATTTACCGGGTAGTCTTTGTTCATTCTTGAGGTAAATTGTCCCTGATTTACCTGGTGATCTCCATTGGGCCTTTGCTCACTCCTCCTTGCTGCATCAAGATAACTTTTGGAGGTGGATGGTTTCTGTGCTTGAGATGTTTCTTCATTATATCCCAAACCTGTCTTGATTAGAGGAGAACGTTGCACATTGATAATCTCATCTAGAGTTTCAGATCCTTTAACAAATATAAGATTAAGAGCTTTTGTTTTTCTCAATCTCTTTTCTAAGTCCCACAATTTCACATTCTAACTTTTCATGATGTTTTTCCCTTTCAGCCAGTTGAAATTACAAAGTATCAATAATCATATTTTTCTCTTCTAAACAAATTTTGAGTTTAGAAATCTCTTCATAAAGACCTTCTTCATCTATAGCGTCCTTAAAATCATCATCTTCAAAAGCCATTAAAAGTCTATAATTGCCTCGTTCATCTCCTTCATAGCTCATAACAATCTTGTCCCATATTTCTTTTGTGGTTTTATACTGCATCACCTTGACGAATTCAGATTGCGATAGACATCCTAACAGAGTATTGACAGCCTTTGCATTTGTTTCAAACTGCTTATTTTCAACCGGATCTGTAGGAGTTGTTGAAGGAAAAGTGTACCCTGTATCTATGATATCCCAGACTTCTGTACCAAGAGATCGAAGATAGGCTGTGACTCTTACCTTCCAATAGACAAAGTTGGTCCCATCAAAAATTGGTGGCCTGATCGATGCTTCTCTCTCGTAGTTTCTCATGATGATAGATCTTCCTTCAAGCAATCAAGCTTTTTTTGAAGGATCCACTCTGATACCAATTGATGGAAATAATACTGAGAGGGGGGGTGAATCAGTATTATCTGGTCAATTATTTTCTTTTCAAACCCAGAACACATACGCTACTTCAGTTAGAGAAAACCGCGTATATACGTAACTACAGATAAGGAAACTCGCGTATACCATGCAGACTTATAATTTAATATATTCTACAGATTTTGAACATTAATCTATACATTAGAATCATATAAACAGTAACCAGGAACAGTAAAATAGAGCAGAAGACAATCACACACAAGAACACAAGATATAAGGTGGAAACCCAATGTGGGTGAAAACCACCTACTGCAATATGTCTCTATCTTTTCAATTAGAAACTTCTTTTACAATGATTATGTACTGGTGTAGTCCTTTACCAGTACGCAGGCTGCAACCTACAGAGAGCTACACCCTCTCTTTTCTTCCAGGGACCACGTTTCATAAATTTTCAAACTGGATCCAATCATCAAACAATCTCTTTTTCACCAATTAGTACTGAATCAAATAAACACTTCTCCGACTGCTGTACCCAGAACACAGTAACAGTAATCACACACCAATTATGAACCCAGAACACTGTAGCTAAACAACAGAAGCAGCTAAAACAAAATTCAAGAGACGTACGCTACTTCACTATTCAGAAACCTAGATGCATACGCTTCTACGTCGAGACCAACCTCCGTATACGCTTCTTTCACTTGCAGAAACTGCGTGTATACACTTCTTCGTAGAGACCAACCTGCGTATACGCTTCTTCCACTTGCAGAAACTGCATGTATGCACTTCTGCGTCAAGACCAACCAGCGTATACGCTCCTTTCACTTGCAAAAACTGCATGTATACGCGCCTTAGCTTCACTGAACCTGCGTACAGATCTATAAAGGATACTTCACTCTTTCAATCATTCAGACATTAGTTAACCCAGATTATCAGATTTATAGATCAAGCGTGCGCCACATATCACAGATCAAAATCATAAAGAGATACCACTATTCAAGCTTTAAAATTTTGACCCATCAAGAGAACTTATCCTTCCTTTTTGCGCTCAGGTTCCTCCTTCATTTAGATCTAGATCTACACCATAACCCAATCACTATTATTCCAGATCTAGCATGTTATGAGATTTTCAATAAATCAGATAATCCTTTCCCTAATGGTCTTCTTCCTCTTTTATAGTCTTGCCTTTCACAATAACACAGCCCAAAACCATAATAGATCAATACCAAGGAACCAATACTTGGGATCAACACATCATACGAGATACCAAGGTCCAAAACCATAGGTTCAAATACCAAGGACAAAATACCACAGACCAAAAATGAGATCTCCTACATGTCTTCACATGTACGCGCTTTTTCCCTGCATGAAAGTGCGTGTATACGCATACACGACTTTTGAATGACTAACCCGCGTGTATACGTGCCTTTGTCACAAAGAACCTACGTATATATATTTTTCTTTCATTTTGAGACCCTGAACTAAAATCTGTCACCAGAGTGAGTTGCCATCAAGGACAACACCTATGCCATAGCACCAAACCTGCCAAACCTGTGCCATAATGCCAACATTTTAGGGCTTATAATATTAATCTTAGGGTTTATATACCTTGGTTTTATAATATTGGCTCTTGAGGTTTAATTTTCTTCGCTTGGGTTTTTTAATCTAAGGGTTCATATTCACAAGGTTTAATATTATTGAAATGGTTTATAATATTAATTCTAGGGTTTAATATAAATCCATTAGGTTTATAATCATGGTCAACCATGATCTAACGTCACATTATGACAAATATTGTCTTAATATGAAAATCAACTATTGTCAACCATCATCAACCATCAACCATGGTCAACCATGGTTAACCATGGTCCAATGTTACGTTGTGACAAATATTGTCTCAATATGAAAATCAAACATGCTCAACCATTGTCCAACATTACATTGTGACTAATATTGTCTCAACATGAAAATCAATCATGGTCAACAATCGTTAACCATGGTTGAACATCGCATTATGACAAATATTATATCAATATGAAAATCAACCATGGTCAACCATATTTATTTTACCGCTTATAATATTTATTAGAAGGTTTATATACATTGGTTTATAACATTTATCTTAGCCTTTATCATATAATTTTCTTAGTATAAAAATCAATAATTGTCAACCATGGTCAACCATATTCAACATTGATTAAACATGATCAACCATAGTGAATTATAGTCAATCGTGGTTAAGCATGGTCAACAATAATTTAACGTCGCATTGTAACAAAAATTATCTCAATATAAAACCATAGTCAATCATGGTTAACCATAGTCACATTGTGAAAAAAATTCTCCCTTAATCCAATGTCATAATTATATTTAATAATAATTTTAATATAAACATAATAATTTTAATAATCATAATTATCATATATATATTTAATAATACTACTTATCATTATTATTATTATTATTAATAAATATTTACAATTAATGTTTATCAATGTCTTTCAACTATATTTACTAATGATCGTTTTAAAAATTAGTATCACTTATTTAATATTGAGTGTACAGTGACTCCTTTCACAAAATTCGCTGGTTAACTGATTGTTTAACCAAATGAAAACAACCGGGCTCGAAGAAAGGCAGAGGAAGCGAATGCGATAAGTAATTCGAAGAGGAAATCAGAGAACATATTAAAATCAAGGAAAACTATTTCAGTACGCGGGATTGTGTCAATGGCTACGCAATATGGGCAGTGGCCCAATTTGCTCGCCTGAAGGAAGAAGTGGCAAGGGAAAGACTCTGATACCTTCCATCTTGTCTTTCTTGCTGGTACGTCGCTGTCACTTGCATATGTGCATCAATACACAGGGCAAGCTTGACCACATTCTCTCACGCCTGCTTTCCCCCACCTGCCGCGTGAACAAACTGTGTGCTCCCGTCATCTTGGGAGCGTCAAACCGTTCCTCTGTTCCGGCCCGAGCGTGAAAAAGACATAAAATAACCCTAAAATTTCTTTGATTTTTTCTTCAAAGTTCGATCGTTCCTTCCCATGACGTCATCTTCTCATTTTAATCAATTCTGAATGCTTTTGTATATTCAACGCTGGCAAGGAGAAGGTTGGTATACGAGGACTTTGTGTAGTAGTATATCGTCTTCTTCAACCTATCCTCGTAGGGTTTTAGCCAACGGCATATAATAACTAGTGTTTCGATTAAGGCAGTTTGTACGCGGCTAGACTCACAGAGTTTTTTGACAATCAATTTTTGTTGCATACACACAGCGTGTTGTTGTGTTCGTCATTTCATGACGCAGGTTCTACATTAAATCCGTACAATTTGTGACTTTTCACCTCAGTCAGGAGTCAGATTATTTTGCGTGACGTTAGATGGAATCCGTACAATTTGTAACCTTTCAGGTCCGTGACGAGCCAGATTAACAATTTCTCACCTTTCAGCTCCGTGAAGAGCCAGATTAACAATCTGTGACGACAGTTTTTTTTTTTTTGTCTTTTCGTTTAATCACGCGCATTGGTTGTGCTCGCATGACACGACATGCGATCGATCTCAGCTGCTGCTACTATAACTTCCAGGCCAATGTACCACTCCGAAGCACAGCACATGGCTAAAATGAAGTTTGAATGTGTGACTTGTACTTGTATAGTGACAAAAACGCTAACCTTTCAGGTCCGTGACGAGCCAGATTAACAATTTCTCACCTTTCAGCTCCGTGAAGAGCCAGATTAACAATCTGTGACGACAGTTTTTTTTTTTTTGTCTTTTCGTTTAATCACGCGCATTGGTTGTGCTCGCGTGACACGACATGCGGTTCAGCTGCTGCCACTATAACTTCCAGGCCAATGTACCACTCCGAAGCACAGCACACGGCTAAAATGAAGTTTGAATGTGTGACTTGTACTTGTATAGTAACAAAAACGCCTTAACAGTGAGTTCACTAGCCAACAAGCCTCATCCCTAAAGGCTGACCTTAGTTTTCAAATGACCTATTTTAAGGAAAAGGTGTGACAAAAATGCCTTAACAGTGAGTTCACTAGCCAACAAGCCTCATCCCTAAAGGCTGACCTTAGTTTTCAAATGACCTATTTTAAGGAAAAGGGGATCGGTTTTCCTAAAATAGGTAACAAAATTTTTGGCTAGATTTTAATATTTTAAATACATATTTTTATATTTTATTATTTAAATTGTATTCTTAACTATAAAAATATTTAGGATTATAATTATTTTAAAAAATATTAATTATTTAGAATTACAATGATATGTATTCTAATCAAATTTGGAAAATAGTTTTTAAATATGAATTTTGGAAAAAAAAAATTATGTTTATTTCTAATTTAATTTATTTAGAATCCGATAAAGACTAAATAAAATCTCAATGGAGTTTTCAAGAGTGTTAAATTTTTGTACATAGTTAAAAATTATTTTAAACAACACTTTATTTGAATTCCGGCAAAAAAAATTAACTAAAACCTCCCAAAAAAAATTTGCATCCCAATTTAAAATCAAATTTATTTATTTCAAAAAATTCATTAAAAAATTACTTTCAAAACTATAATTTTAATATCAATTTATTATTTAGAAAAAATCATAAAAAATTACTTTCAAAACTGTAATGCTAAAATTTTTTCATTTATTTAATAAATCAACGAGTTCAATTATATATTTGATAATGATTAAATATTATATTTAATCGTTAATTAAATCATCTCAATTCATTAAATTAAACCATCAAACATTGAAAAACAACTCTTCCTTATACAAGAAACAATGTCGTTAATTGGAAATATCTTCTTATTAAATTAAAAGATTTTACTTTTAATTTAATCACATCGAGAATTAATATATATTGAAAGGAAAATCCTTTAATTTCCGCGACACATTTTAAATTAATTATATATATATATATATATATATATATATATTTTGAATTATGAGCGTTATACTTTATTTTAAAAAAACTTATAAATTAATGGAAAATAATGGAAATTCGTGAGATTATAACAAGTAGAATTTTTTTTAAATGAGGGTTACAAGCGTCAAACTTCAAGATTTTGGGTGTTTCTGGGTTCTTGATGGTGTTGAATCCATTTCCATCATCCTAGTGAATTTGTGGAGCCTATTTTAATTATTATTTTGTTATTTATAGGGATTAACAAGGCCGCATAGCTAGCCTTCCCTGCTACTTAGTTTAGTTATTGAACTTTGAAAGATATAAACTAACTAACACATTTGAATAAGAACTACATTGTAGATACTCTTAGTTTAAGTATAGTTAAGTTAGCATCAAAGACATACATGAATGGGCAAACAAAATGTTTTTCAGTGGTCGTACGACACTGCTAATGGCCTGGGACTAGGAATAGTACCTCTAACAACTAGAGTGGTATGGATAAGAAATAACACCTCTAATAACTAATTAATAATAACTAGAAACAAGTAATATCGATTCACTAGTATTAGTATTAGACAAAATCTATTGGTGAAATATATTTTTAATATAAAATATATAATATTTAAATGATAACTATATATATATTATATATATATGATAAATAAAAATAAATACAAATTATAATAATGATGACAACTTTATAAAAATAATAAAAAAAATTAGCTGAAAAGTACTCAAAAGACAAAAGACAAGTATGAAAAATCTATGTTATAGAACTAAATTGTATAGGTCTAGGTTTGAAGGAAAATGTGATAAGTTAGATATAAATAAGATATATAAACAGCTTGTTGACTAAATAAGCTACATAAGCCCTATCCAATAAATATTTGCTTGGATAAGATATATAAACATTTTGTTGATTAAACAAAATAGATAAATATTTGTTTGATTTTAGTGATGTAATGAATATAAAGAATTTATAAAAAGTTTGTGTATTAAATAAAAATTAAATGGTTGATAAGTATTATTGGGTATTAATTCATACTAAGTATCAAATTTATTTTCCATAATATTAAAAAATTATATCAATTAATTAAATTATAATTTTATTTTAATTAGTATAGCCATCATTAATTATAGAAAATTAATTTGTAGATATATTTCTAATCTAAAAACAAGTAATAGAAATAACATAATAAATTAACTTTAAATAATAAGTGTTTAATGACAATTATGGGCATAATATGCATTTTTTTTAATTTAATCAAAAAACAAAAACAACATAATTACATTTGAGAGAAATCTAATACTCTATTTTGAATGTGAGGTATAAATATTTGATACAATTTAAATCAATATCATTTTTCCAATAATTATTAAAATCTTTATTTCAAAAATAAACACATCTACACATACAAATATATTATAAATATATTAATATACAATATTAAATATATATTAAAATATATAATATTCCGATGTAATAATATATATTTCAATATAATTTAATACACCAATAAAATAAATGATTTACGTTTAAAAATAAACCAAATTTCATTAATTTACAATAATTTGATTTGAAACATCACTTTTCGTAAATAAACATTATTGAATTATTACACTTACCGATTGTGTGCTCAAAATAATTAATTAGTAAAGCGTAAACTTATACCTGATATACAAAATTTTCATAAAATAACATTAGAAAGTTCATGTTTATATGCCTTATGCATTCCCATTGCCCATAATTGCACTGCGTATTATTACTTACCATTTCGTTTCACATTGCGGTGTGGTCACATGGTTAAAGTAGTAAGTAGAGGCCACCCGATATTTGATATTTCTCTTTAATAAGAATATAACCCCACTTTGGATCAGGCAGGCAAGCCAGATGGATAATATCAATTTGAATTTCATCGTTTACAACTACTCTACTTAGGGGAGAATCAATTGAAATAATGTCATTAAGCATTTTTTCCATTTATTATTCATCTTAGTGAAGTTTGTGAACATTTCCAACCACTCCCGTTGGTCCTTTAAGAGCTGGAGTCGTGTCCCCTGTCGAGGACTGCAAATATCTTCGAGTCACCCAATGAGATCGTCCGTGCTGCAGGATACATGACCTCTACGGCGGCAAAAATACTTGTACCCGACAGGTATATTAAGTTGAAGATCTCATATTTTTACGATTTTACAACGTTCCAGTACATAGACATCATCGCCAAATAAGAGTACACTTAAATCAACCAATCACAACTTGAAAAAGTAAAACTAAAATATTATATATATATATATTATATGTTTAATATTTGGTTAAACAATTGTTTAATATCTAGTCAACCAAAAATAGAATGTGTATCGTGGCAGGGATAATAATAGGCGTAGTCTAATTTATAGATGAATATATTTTTTCGGAGTTGTGTGACTTTTTGGAGTTTTGGGTGGTGGAAAAATTTGAGGTGAAATCTTGATTTGTATTATTTAAAATAATTTTTTGACTGTATATATGGATTCAACAACATTAAAAACTTAGGGCATTTCTATTGTGCAAGATTTACCCATTAATCTCGTGATTTCAATAAATTCCAAGGTGAAATCTTGATTTGTATTATTTAAAATAATTTTTTCACAGTATATATGGATTAAGCAACATTAAAAACCCTTGGGGCATTTCTATTGTGCAAGATTTACCCATTAATCTTGTGATTTCAATAAATTCCAAGGTGAAATCTTGATTTGTATTATTTAAAATAATTTTTTGACTGTATATATGGATTCAGCGACATTAAAAACCCTTAGGGCATTTCTATTGGGCAAGATTTACCCATTAATCCGGCCAGATTTTAGAGAAATTAAACCAGAAAAATCTACTGCAAATCCACTTGAAAAGCTTTCAAAAAGTCGCACTAAAGACAACTCCGATCTTTTCACTAGAATACCACAAAAAAATTCAAGAAAAAAATGTTTTTTTTCTTTAAAATGCAATTTTGAATGCATAAATGAGTTCAACTCTTCTACATATTAAAAACTTAAACTCAAGTTTTTGGAAACCTCTACTAGATTTTAGTTGAATTAACCAAAAAAATATGATAAAAAAAAGTCATTTCTTTTATAAATTAAGCCAGGCCATGCTTAATAATAAGGTTTAATTCCAATTTAAGTAACATAAATACAAAATGATTTAAAAGTTCAAAAAATATTAATATTAATTTGTTTTTTTACATTCTTCTTTTAAGAAT
>APFE031488146.1:108407-185592 GCA_000404065.3 Pinus taeda | reverse complement strand
ATTATCATATACCCATTTATTATTAAGGTAAGAATTTAATTTTTAGAACTTAAAGTAATTAATATTTTATTTATATATTTATTTGTTTATCCATTTATTAATATTAATCTTATTAAATATATTCTATAATAACATATATTTACCATATGAATAAAATTCTTTTAATCATATTTAGTTAATATATTATTAATAATGTTAATCTTTACCATTATATCAATATATTTATTCAAATTAATTGGTAAATATTATTATCACAAATGAAATTTCTTATCTAGAACCTAATTAAAACTTAGAAACTATTATTCTTATTTTATTTACATATTTATTTATTTATTAATATCAATATTGTTAATCTTAATATCACTATTATGATAAACTCATAAAACTATAAACTACTATCATGTTATTAAGATAATGTTATCATTAATATTAACTCCAGGCTAATATTACTAGTTCATAATCTGAGTAATCATTTTTATTTATTTATTTTATTCATAGGACTAATATTATTATTACAGGTGCTATTTTTGTACTATATATAATAGCCCAAGTTATAACTAAATCATAAGGATAATTTCATATTCAAGGACAAGGGTTCAGGAGATTAAGATATTATTAATTAAAATTCAAACTGGATTAAGGGAGGATAAGGATAAAAGAAAAGTATGAGTGAGGAGTCTAAGAAGACAGGGCTGGGATCCAGCAACTACTAATCTTCCAGCCGTCATCCCTATTAAGATTAACAGGTTTTTTTTCGATTTCAAGGGCCTCTCTAAACTTCCAATGGTGAAACTGCGCAACTTTTGCAATGACACGAGTCTCTTCAATACATACATGATGCTTAGTCTTCTCGGCATGCTTTGCAAGGGCCGAGGACTTGGCCCTTCCATGCCTTAAGTCAGCCAAATGTTCATTAATCCTTTGATTAATAGAGCGACCAGTCTCACCAATGTATGGTGTCCCACAAGAACAGGGAATGACATAAACACCCTTCATGTCTTTAGGGTCGATAGGATCTTTTACAGATCTCAAGGAGCCACGAATGGTATTGAGAGGTCTAAAGGTTGCGGGGACATTGTGCTTCTTCAGAATCCTGGTAATCTTAGCAGTGGTTCCTTGGATGTAAGGAAGGTGAACCCCCATGACACGATCTTTAGGATCTTTTTGGATTGAAGGCTCCTTACGGGCCCTGAGGAAGGCTTTCTGACCCAGGTGTCTACTGTAACCATTTTTAACAAAGATATCTAGTAGATGAGCCTTCTCCTTTTCCAAGCTCTTTTCATTAGATATTCTCACAGCACGGGTAGCGAGCGTGCTAAGAATGCCTAACTTCTGAGCCAGGAAATGATGGGAGCTAGCATGCAGATATTGATCAGTATGAGTTTTCTTCCGAAAAACCTGGTGAGAAAAGGAACCATCCTCATTCTTAGAGATGAGAACATCCAGGAACGGAAGACATCCATTGACTTCCATTTCCATAGTGAATTTTATGGCGGAGGACTAGTTATTAAGATGACGGAAGAAAAGATCCAACTCAACCTGACCATGAGACCAAACGACACCAGTGTCATCTACAAATCTCTTCCAAAGCTTCAGCAAGAGACGAGAGGAGGCTAAAGCTTTGGACTCAAAATCGTCCATAAAAAGATTAGCGATAACAGGTGACAAGGGGGAGCCCATGGCAACTCCGCAGGTTTGCTCATAGAACTCTCCTTTGAAGCTAAAAAAGGTGGAAGTAAGGCAAAGCTAAACCAACCGAGAGGTCTGAGGGTCAGTAAGCTTGTTTATAACCTCCATGGCCTCATTGATGGGAATACAAGTGTATAGGGAGACCACGTCGAAACTTACCAAAATGTCCTCGGGTTCAAGCTTAATTCTCTTAAGATCATCAATAAATGAGGCAGAGTCTTTGACGAAAGACTCTGTGCGACCAACTAAGGGTCTTAGCTTCAAGGCGAGGAATTTGGCAAGGAGGTAAGTAGGACCACCTATGGTATTGACAATGGGTCTCAAGGGAACCCCATCCTTGTGGACCTTTGGAAGGCCATAGATCCTAGGTGTAATGGGGTTGCTTTCTATGAGTTTCCGGGACAGAGGATTAGTGGAATTGCATGACTTAATCGCAAGAGTGACTGCTCTAGAAACCCTTTTAAGAGGATTTTTAGAAAGTTTTTTATAGCTTCCACTATTGCAAAGATGATCAAGCATATTATTTCGGTAATCCTCTCTGTCAAGGATGACGACAGCCCCTCCTTTATCCACTTTCAAGACAACGACATCACGATTTTTGTTTAAGGTTTTTAGAGCCTCCAACTCAGCTTTGCTGATATTACTTCGGGGAGGCTTTGCTCTCCTCAGGGCCACGGCACAAATTGCCTAATCGTGTCTTTAGTCTTATCAGGAAGGTTCTTAATGCCAAATTCCACATCGCAGATGATGTCTTCAACAGGAATTTTTCTAGGAGCTAAGGCAAAATTAAGACCTTTTCCTAAGAGACTGAAAACCGAAGGGGGAAAGGAAAAACTGGACAAATTGATCACCTTATTGTCCAGAGGGAGACGAGAATAACCTCCAAGGTTATAATTATTTCTATTAGAGTTACTATTCTTACGGAAATCCATATTCTCATTCCTAACTGCTCCCTTATTATTATAATAAATATAGTGACTACTATTCACTTTACTATTATTAAAATTATTGTCTTCATTTTTGCTCAGATTATTATCATTATTAATTTCCTCATTCCTAGTTACCTACATCATTATAATTCCTATTACCAATATTATAATTATTTACTCTACTATCATTATAATTGATAATGTTAAAACTATTAATACTATTACTCTCATTACTATTACTATCATCAATAATTTTATTATTAGTCATACTATTATCCATCGTATCCTCATAATTCTTATTTGTATTATATTTATTATCATAATACCTATTACCAATATTATATTTATTTACTTTACTATCATTATAGTTCATAATGTTAAAACTATTAATACTATTACTCTCATTACTATTACTATCATCAATAATTTTATTATTAGTCATACTATTATCCAACGTATCCTCATATTCTTTTTATATTAATTTTATATCATAGCTAATATTATAATTATTTGCTTTATTATATTTATTAGTATTAAATTATTAATACTTTTACTATCGTTACTCTTATTATCAACAATAATGTTATTATTACTCAAACCATTATTACAATCCATAGAAATTTCATAATACTTATTTTTATAATTACCATTTTTATTATTAACGCAACTGATAGATTTGTCAAACTCACCTGGCAAAAACCAGGAGGGCAATTTACTAGGATACGATCATCATTACCGCTCATGCAAGAGATCGAACTGCTGCCGCTAAGAATCGCAAAGACCTTACCACCGCACGCCAACCCGCCACCGAACTCACTATGTTATTTACTGACATCAGAATACGTCTCTAAAAAAATTTGAAAATATGAGCTTACTAACCCCCAACAAAAGCTTTGAAAATAACTCAAACTTCCACAAGATATATCTCATACGTTATAATAAGTTAAAATCTAAATTTTTCCAACATGTCATCTACTATGTCTCCTTAATATTTTGAAAATTTTAGAGTTGCAACTTGACAAAATATTTTTATAGTGAAAATTCCAAGAGTACTTTTTAAAATTGATTTTAGGAGTAGTGAAAAACTATATATTCCATATGCTATATCTCCAAAAATTATAGTGAACTAGAATCTAAAATTTTGGAAACCTATATTATGATTTTTATTCTCAATCTCCATGAAATTTCAATATATGAAATCTCACAACAAAATACGATTATAATGAAACAAAAGGGTGGATCTGTTAGGATATTACGACACATAAGAATTGATTAAGTATAACATGGTCTAGTGTATAGTTAGGCAAAATGTGTTTCTTTAAGTATGTAATTTTTGTAACTTACAATCCGACGGTCACAATATGTTCTAGACATTAAGTGATCCGACGGTTCATTCTCTCCTCGGTATTCCTGACACTTGATATGTGGCTTAACACTTGATTGGTCCATGATCTCTATAAAAAGAGCATGGAGGGTCATTTGTCCAAGACTATTCATGAGAGAAGATTATTTAAATTTTGATTCTTTTATATTAATAAATTGCCTGAAGTGGCCATGTTGGCTTAGGTTGTGGAATGTTTCCCTATTTGAGGGTGTTAACCACGTCAATAATACTAGTGTACTGATCTATGCTCTGTTTATGAGCGGTGTCATTTAGTGTTTAATCTAAGGAACTTACCCTGTAAATTCCTACATGGTATCATAACAATTTGAGGACCGCATCTGTTGGTTTTCCAAATCTGAAGCCGATACAATTGCATCCAACTGTCATTTCCTAGATATACTATTTCTGACCACTTTTAGGCCAAGAGAATTGTTCTATTGTGTTAGGAGCATATGTTCTAGTGAGGAACCCCTTTCATTTCACACGAAAAGGTTTCTGGTAGCCCTAACTACATAATTTTTAAGATATGGAGGTATACAATCTTTATTTGCAGTTATAATTATTTATCTCTTTGTTTATTTCGGTTTATAGTCATCTATATTTTTTTTTATTATTGGATCTATCCCTTTCATTTCTCTATATTCTCTTTTCCTCGTGACTCTGTACGATCTGGGCAAATGAGAAACAAAAATAAAGGATTTTTCTCATATGTATGCTCTTTTCCGCCGCACCTTAGGGTGATATTGGAAATTCAGAAACATTGAGGAAAATATTTAGTTTAGGGGTACTAACCCATAATCTAACTTCAAGTCGTAAGGCTCGCATACTTTTTCTTGTTTGGTTGGTTTATGTGTTTTTTATTTTTAATTTTGTAGGCAAAAAGGGGCTTTTCAAGAAAGCACGCACCCCAAAGCTTCGTTGAAAAAAAATGTTCATCTTTTCCAACAATTACTAAATCTTTTAACTAGCTCACTTGGTCTAAAGTTACTTTATGGGAATAGAGATTTTGGGTTCAAGTCTTTCTTTTTGTTGAGTTACTTTTTCAAAAGGCACATGTAACTTGTGTTTTAAAGTTACTTTATGTAAAAGTGTTCTCATCCATTATAAAAAGTGAGTCATTTATAATTCTAAAGTCACTTTATCTTTTATTTAAGTTACAATTTAGTGGATAGTTCATAAACTACCATTGTAAAAGTGACTTTTACTTATTTTTAAAAGTGGGTCCCATAAAGTAATCTTTTTAAAAGTGAGCTAATTAGATTAAGTTTGGAAAGAGGGTTATTTTTTTTTTAAATATAACGTTATCATCAGCTTCCCAACATTCACATGGTAAATTGGCATCTTCAACACCGTTTCTTCAAAAAACCATAACTTCTTCATTCAGAAGTCATCTTTAGAGCCGTGTTTTTCGAATCTGTCTAATTTTTCAAAATCTTTCCATTGGAACACTTAGTTTCAACATATATAGCTTCAATTTCTTTCAAAATGGAATGTCCATGACTAGTTATTCTTGATAACACAAAATACTTCCAATGGCTATCCTACATGGTGGTTTTACTTAGAAGTAAAGGTCTTTATAGAATAGCCTCAAACCAAGAGTCTAAACCTCAATATGAAGATAAGCTAGCCAAATGGGAAAATAAGCAAGATCAAGCACATGGGTTGATAGGGATGTCTATTTCTCCATACCTTAGATTCCATATCGCAGAAATTGATACCCCCGATGAAGTAATGAAAAAACTCAGTACCATTTTTGGAATTAAAAATGAAATTAGAGCTTATCAACTCGAAAATGAGTTTCTTAATTTGGACCCTAATAATTTTTCTTACATTGAAGATTTTTTGTCCAAGTTCAAGACCCTTAGACTTCTCTTGGAAGGTGTTAAGGTTAAGAAGGAATATGGTAACCTTATCTATTCCATTCTTACTAACTAGGACTAACCTACTTTGTGTTTGTTTCCACCTTCCATTCTACTAGAGAAGCCTTTATTTCTCAAGGACAAGACTACAAGTCCCCCTTTTTGATGCCTTTTGTGATTCTTTAATAAGAGAACAAGAAAAACTCTTACATATTGACATTCTTAATACTGGAAACTCTTCTAAGAAAGTATTAGCATCCCAACAACAACCAAGTTCAAAAAATCCTAAGAAGAAGCATCCTAAAAATAATGGTCCTAAACCAAACAAAAGTCCTAAGAAAAATGAAAAATCAAGTCAAAAAAATTGATAAGGAAAATAAAAACAAAAGGAAGAAGACTGATAGACATTGAAACTTTTGTAATCATAATGACCACTTAGAATCCAAATGCTTTAAGGATATGGAAGCCTTGGAAGCATCAATGAAGAAACATAACATCCATTTGGAGCACTCTTCAACTTCAAATTCATCTTTAGGAATAACACTTTCTGCATGTGGTTTTCAAGCATCTCGATCTGGTTATGCACTAAATGCATCTTCCTCTATTCATTCTCATGAGTGGCTCATTGATTCTAGAGCTTCTTAACACATGGCCAAAAACAAAGCCATGTTTTTTTCTTTAAATGATTATAACACCAAAAATATATATGTCAGTGATGATAGATCTCTTACTGTTGTAGGGACTAGAACTATTTATCTAAACAATTGTCAATTTAATGATGTATTAGTGTTTCTACCTTATCCTGCAAACTTCTATTTGTATATCAGATAACTCATTCAATTGAAGGTAAAACCATTGAATTTTCACCTCATGATGTTGTAATTAAGGACCTAAGAGATCCTAGATAGATTTTAGCTACTGGCATTGCTGATGATTCTACGAGGTTATATAAGTTTAACAAATTTGGGTCATCAGCTCTTCCCTCAATGTTTTTTCTCATAATTATGAAGTGAGCAAACTTTGGCATGTCCAATTTGGTCACTTAAACTATCAGCCTTTTCAGAATCTATGTAAAGAAAATATGGTGCAGGTTTTCCTATGGTATCTTGCAGAGATCATGTTTGTCCTAGATGTGTACTTAGAAAACATCATTGAGATAGTTTTGAAAAACGTGCCTCTTGGCACGTCTCATCCCCCTTACAGCTTGTGCATAGCGATTTATGTGGTCCACTTCCAGTTGTTTCATTCAATGGTTGTAAGTATTTCTTAACATTCATTGATAATTTCTCCAGATGCACTTGAGTATACATCTTAAAACTCAAGAGTGAAGTCTTTAACATGTTCTTGGCCTTTAAGGGCTCTGTTGAGAAATAATTTGGACATCAAATTCTTAAGATGAGATCTAATAATGGCAGAGAACATGTTAACAAAAAAGTCATCAACTTTTGCACTGAGCATGGAATTCAATTGCAACATACTATTCCATATACTCCACAGCAAATTGGCATAACTGAAAGGAAAAATCACACCTTAAAGGAAATGACTAATTGTGTGCTTCAAACTAAAGGACTTAGTCTTAATTTTTGGGAAGAAGAAATTAACTATGAAAATTACATAGTAAATCTCACTCCTACTAAGGTTTTAAAGAATACCACTCGAGAAGAAGCATCGAGCTCAATAGTGGCAAATGTAAGTCACTTTTTTGCTTTTGGAAGTGAAGCATGGACCCATATTCCAGATGAGAAACATAAAGCCTTAGAACATAAGAGTGAAAAATGTTTTTGTTTTGGATATTCTGAAGATGTCAAAGGATATAGACTTCTTCAACCTAAATCCAAAAATATAATCATTAGAAGAGATGTAAAGTTTGATGAAAATAGATCGGCCTACGATCCTAGTTCAGCAGATGTGCCACCTCTCTCTATCTCTTCTACTTCTGAAAATATTTCTTCTTTAGATGATGAAAACGAGGATGCCAATCCTCCCACACCTTCTCGAGATCTTCCTTTAGCTCATCAGCTTTGAAAATGGGTTTTTGCAACTCGAGATACAACAAGTGGTCTTGCAGGTTATCCTACAAATCAGTGTTGTACACGTTCTCAGTTCAATAGAGCCTCCTATTTACTAGTTCAAGTTTCAACGAATTATGATCCTGACATCTTTGCAAAAGCTTCGGGCCATCCAAATTGGGATGCAAATATGAACGAAGAATATCATTCATTATTGGAAAATGATACATGGGACCTTGTTCTTCTTCCAAAGGGACAAAAACTTGTTAGATGCAAATCACTTTATTGAACCAAGTTTGGACTAGATGTTGGGAATGGTTCCCTTGGGGGTCAATTTGGGGTTAAAAACCAAAGTTTTGGGGTAGAAGGCCCGAATTTTGTATAAATAAATGTAAAGTCTTCACATTTTTTGGTCGCGGAGAACAAAGATATCTAAAGTCAAAAATGGTTTTTCGCCCTTAGTCTAGATAGGTTACGTTGGGTTTAGAGATCTTCCCTTGGTCTGCAGACCATGGGATTATATAAAAAGGGAGTCTTAGAAGAGTCTAAGGCAGTAGTAGGGAGTTCTAAGTGATTTTGGATACTTGATGAGTCTGTAAAGAACTAAGAGCAAGAGTCTTAGCATAGGAAGAGGCTATGCAGCTGAGTGCACAAAGGCCTAGGGTAGAAGTCTATAGCTGAGTGCGCGGACCCCTGTAGCTGTGTGTGTAGGGTAGATGGAGTTTGTATTGAGAATCTGAATCATCAATAAATAGAATTATTCCGAAATTACAGTGTACTTTCCATCTGTGTATGCATTATTTTATTTCTGCTATGAATGATGTGTTTATGCTATGTTGAATATTGGGGTTATGAATTAATGCTACATTTATGCGTGAATCTATGTATTTCACTCTCTCATATGAACGCAAGTAAGAATATATGTTATGCAAAGATAACCATAATGCATGTTAAATTTAACCAATACTTAAGCTAATTTGGGTAGACACAAAAGTCAGGATAAATAAAAAGGTGTGTAAGCGCCTGATCTATCTATTTAGGGTCTACAAATGATGATCAGAGACTTTCACAAAGGCTCCAAGGATGAATAAGAGAAGTACATTGATAAGCCCTAAAGGGCTTATCGATCTGTGTGAAGGAAGAGAGAAGGTCTAAAAACCAACATCACAACGATCTCAGGGTGAGGAAATTTGGTTTGACATCCCCCCATATTGCTTCAAGTGAGACTTAAGTCTGTGCTCTAAGGATTGATGCCGAAAGGGCCAGTAGTGTATGGATTTTCTTGGTTGCTTAACATTGAACCTAGGTCAGTGCCCATCAAGCCAACAAATGGTTCCGTTGTCGGGACCGGGATCTACATAATGAGATGTGTGATGTCATATCATTGGAATCCAACTAAGAAAGAGATCAAAAACTGGTTGGGTAGAAATATCCATGAATTCACAGTGCAAGAGAACAAGAATCCACGATTGACGAAAGAACAATGGTTGGGCAGATATCTATACATAGAAATACATGAAATCTTCTTCTGTTCCTTCTCGGTTGAGTTATACGAGTGGATCGCGAAGTTGGTAAACAACCAAGGAAGGTGGAGGCTTGAAAATTCAATTGTTTGGACACTAGAGTTAGTGCGGAGATTGGAAGCCTATGAAGATAATATCATGCAAGCTATCGACCATTGGCTCAACCACATCATAGGAGGATTTGTGACAGAGTTCGCAGTCGATACTTTTTTCAGTTACAACAAAGTAGAGTGTTGCTTCTTCAAAGGACCATGAGGTAAGTATTTGAAATCACTAAATACTTGGATTAAGATGCTCTTGTGTGAAAAGTGGGTCATTCAATTACCTTGATGTTTGGAGCTATGAAAAGTGGAAGCTCTTTTAGGGACGGAGGGAGAAAAGGTCCTGAGTATAGCCCGCTGATTGAGCCTCCTTTGAGTGACAGCGAAGGAGCAGTGCAGTCTTCTCCACTGAGCGCTATTCAGCTAATAAGACAATGGTTCCCACAAATAAATACACCACCTCCATCCTTGTCCCATTTATCCACACTGCCTCCATCCTCACCTCTGCCACTCACCCTATTGCCCACACCACTGCCACCTCCACCACTGTTTAATATGGCGAACTCCATAAAGCTACTTGTATTCAAGGGCATAGGAAATGAAGATCTAGACAAGTTTTGGTTCGTCGCAAAGGCTGTATGGGAAGCTCAGGGTATCACAGATGACCAAATGAAGAAATACACTCTGGTTAGTGCTTTGCAGGACTGCACACTAACGTGGTACATTAAGTATAGTATTGATAACCCAATGTTTGTGTTGGCAGATATCCAGACTGCAATAAATAGAGAATTCAGTAGACCTAAGTCTCAAGCGCAATTAATTGTGGCATTCAAGGAGATCATGATGAAGCCTAGGGAGACACCTTGGGATTTGGATCAAAGAGTGAAGTGTATGTTTCGTGAAGCTAACATGAACCTAACTGATGGGTAGCACTGCGAATGGTTTGTGGCCTCGCTCCTGCCACACCTAAGGGTTGTGCTGTTACAATAGAAGAGTGGGACCCAAGCAAAAGCTCTAGAAATCGTGATGAGACTGCATGAGACACCAATACAAGATTCCAATCCGGGGGTTCAGTGGATTCACGTGCAGTTGCAGAACCTTTGCCTCATAATGCAAAGTCTGAAGAAAGATAGAACAGCTCGGTCAGAGGTGCGCAAAGAAGTTTGGTGCCTAAAATGCAAAGGTCAGGGGTATAACAAGAATCACTTTCTAGTCTTTGCGAACTATGTTGTAGCAGGGGGACCAATTCGTCTAAGGCCATAGGCTACGATAGCGCCAAGTGTAGGGCCCACACTATGGTGTGCTATATGCCAAGTACCTGGGAAACATGCGACCGAAAACTGCCATGTGCTGTAGAAATTTGTACAGACACCACAACATCTCTTCTGTAATTTATGTCAATCAGTAGGTCATGATGAGCAAAATTGCCATATATATGAATTAATGATGGACAAGACAACAACATACATGGTGTAGGCAGAAACGAGGCCTCCAGACCAAGATGTTAGGGGAACATGAGGTGAGTATCAGGGGTGCAACTGAGGCTGAGGTGGAGGGGGCCTGGTAGAGGCTGAGGGTAGCTTATTTTTTACAATTGTGGAGGACCAAGACACTACGTGAGAGACTTTCTGAATTCGACGTGACTGTCATGCCATTACTATGCTCAATTTGACCATGTGACTGATGATTTCCCTATATTGTTGGCTAAGATTCGCGAAAAGGGGGCACAACCTCCGCAGTCGATGCATAACCTCCAGAAGGTGAGGGCTGAGCCTCGCGAGGAACACCCTAAGGTAAATGTTATGCTGCACAGTGGAATGAAAACTGGGGAGGATAAAGGGAAGCAACCTACAGAAGGTGAATGAGGCCACAAAGCACCAGAAAAAGAGATAGGGTTTGATTTGGAACGCACAAACGAAACATTTATGGAAGCAAAGAAAAGATTCACTGAGGCCTCTACCTCAGGAATTCAAAATAAACCAGTTGAATAAATGGACCCATCCATGTTAACCACATTCTTGGAGACCTGCATGAAACTGCTCCATGATAGTAAGGTTGTGAAAGGCTTGTAGGAACCGATCAATCGATGCACTAGCAAGGACGATGCTACTAACAAACCACACATAGTTAGAAAGTTTGGCAAGCATAAGGCAAGGATTGGATGTGAGATTAGACTCACTGTGTAGATAGGGGAATACGAAATGGACCAAGTTATCTTGGATCTGGACTCTAACTCAAATGTTTTTCCAAAACAAACATGGGAAAGAATGGGGAAACTTGCACTCCGGTGGTCTCTGATCTAGTTAAGGACGACGAATCAATAAAAAATGATCCCAATGGGAAGGCTACAAGGGGTAGCCGTTGACATCAAAGGCATGAGCACACTAGCAGATTTTGAAGTAATAGAGATTGTGGATGATAGCAATCCCTACACTACTCCTTAGAATTGATTGGGCCACTGACATGAATGGGGTAATCAACCTCAAGAAGTGAAAGATGATATTTGATAAGAAATCGCTATGAGTAGTGGTTCCACGGGATCCTGCAAAAGGACCACGCTATACAGAACTAGTCCTCGATTATGAAATTGATGACGATTTGGACTAGATTTACAAGATAACGGTGCGAGATCAAGATTGGGTAAATCTGACAATAGATGGATGTATTGCATGGGACCACAAGAGCTCCTACACATCAGATTCATATGAAGAACTAGAGCATTGGTAGAACTGACTGCATGAAGTATCTACATTGCATTATGATGAGCCTCATAAATGGGTAATTATATGGGCTCATTTTACCTCCTAACCTAGTCAAATCAACCATTCTCTTAGCTGATTGTATGATTTTCTGATTATATGTATGCTTATTGAGTGAGTTGAGCTAGTTATGATGCCATGTGGTCTAACATGTGTTTAATGCAGATTATTCATGAATTTTGAGGTCAAAGTCAAAGATCCAGCGGAAAAATCGCAGTAATAACTCAAAGTGGATAAAGGAGAGGACTTATAGGAGGGAATCCCCCTCATTTATTACTCCTCACTTCAAATTCTCCTTCATTTAGCTCAGAGTACAAGCAGCCAAGTCATGCACTGGAAGGTAACCAAGCAAGTGGAGGATGACTGATGATTATATTGAGCTTTGGGAGCCAAGCCTCCTTGATTTTAAGGAAGCTGTTGGTAGCTTCATTGATATAAGTAGAGAGGCCCAGGGCCTCACTAGGGTTGGATTTTTGTTGGATTTTTTCTTATGTAAACTCTGCTCCAACTTCGAACTTATTATTTTGACAGTTTCATGTAATCTTGTTATTTTTTTGTAAATAAAGATGGAATCCTTTTTGAGCTAGCACTGAGTTACCTCAGAGGGTTGAAGCTCCTATTCAATTTTACTTGTATTTTTTAATTCAGTTGTAGATCAGGTTGCTGTTAGATGAATTTCTTTTATGGTTAAGAATAGGTTGTTTTTGATGATTCAATAGCTTTCTTCCATTTGTGCTTTCTATAGCAGGTTAAGAAGTGATAAAGAAAAGATCCAAAAGGCTAGAAATAGTGCCTTGGCCTCTCTTCCTCCCTTTGGGACAATGATTTGGGGAAAAGACCCTCTTGCTGCCCCAAAAACACAAATTTTCCTCCTTCATAGGACTTCTAGTGTTTGCAGCTTTCTAGTTGGTTCATAGTCTAGTTTGCTTTGCTTCAGAACTTCTTCATCATGCTCATTTCCTTATTAGCAATAGTATTCTTTTATGCTTTTCTTTCATGTAATGGTTATCAACATTTCCTTTCATAGATCATAGTTTACTTTGATGCAAAAACTCTGCTTTTCTATGCACTTATTTCCTTGCTTGCTTAATCTCATTGGTTGACTATTAGTTGTTTATGCAGTAGATATCTTCTAGCATTAGGTCAGCCTATTAGCCATGCCATCCTCCATCTGATCCATTCCCTATAGATCGCCCAAGTCTCCCCTCATTTCTGCCTTAGTTTCTTGCATTTTCCATAGACTTTCCTCTCTCTCCTCAAGAAAATCCAATCATCGTTCTCTCTCCTAATGTTCTTGGTAGACCCTAGGTGCCCTAACACTTCATCCCAACCTTCATCTACCTTCTCCACCCACTCTCACAACTTCAAAATAGTGAAAACTACTCTCGGCCTCCTCCTATAGGCCTCCTGTAGAACACTGTTTTTCCTCCTCTAGATTTCATGTGTCCTCCTGTAGATTTTCCTGTAGGCTTTCTTTTGAAGGCCAAGTTTGGGAAAATCCTCCAGAAGGCCACCTGAGACCTCCTAGGACCCATCCACACCATCCTACATCCTCTCAAGTCCCAAAACTACCCTTTAACATCACCTATTCGCTGCCACACTCATAAACAAATAAATTACTTCCTTGAGTAGATAATGGCATTCTTTTCATGGTTTTCATAGTGCTTTTTTCCAAAGTAGGATTAGTGGTTAACTAGGATTTCCTTGGTTTTCTTTACATTTCAATCTTCCTTTCTACAAGTAGAATAGCATCAGCAGAGTAATCTGTTTTTCCTTTCATCACATATGGAGCTTCTTCTGGAATCCATAGAAGTTGGCTTGAGCTCCTAGTGATCTTACATTGGCTGACCAAATGACAACCTGTAGTAAGAACTAGTACTTGTGCATACAACACCGTCACTTCCAAGTTTGTTACGAACTACTAGGTTGATAAGAGTAAAGTAGGAAGCCTAGAAGTTGTAGCATTATTGATGCAATACTGGTGCTCACCACGTTGTAATATGATGAACAAGTCATTGCAATGTGTATCATCAGAGGTAAGGAATCTACCTCACTATGATGGGTTAACTAACATTGATTGCTTTTTTGATGCATTTGAAAGAGAAGTGCTGGAGAAGGATTGCTTCCAGGCCTTAGATTGGGCATTGCACTCTACACTCGCAAGTTGGTGGAGTATGCACAAGGATAATTTTGGTGATTGGGGCGACTATAGGAGGATGATGAGAATACGTTGTGGACAGCCGAAAGTACAAATGAAAGACAAGTATGATGGAAGGGATGATCCACGCGATCACTTGGCCAAATAGACTAAGGAATATGGAGTGGAACCCCATCCTGAATGGGTGCATCTATATTGTCATACCCTGGATGTCATACCAATGAATTGGTACGTGGAAATAGAGCTCCGCCATGGCACTAAAAAATGGGACATCTTGCACCAGGGGTTTCTAATGATGTTCAACTTTGAGGATGGGTTTGACTATATTGGCGCTACACTACAAGAGGTTAAAGCAAAGATCTTTAGGATACTACAGGATTCTTTGGATTTGATTCAACCTTATTGGACTACCCAGCTAAGCCACGTACTAGAATTCTATAATGTGATTGTTGAAGAAGAAGATGAGGATCCCAGAAATATTAATATTCTAGAAACCGAGGGTCACCATGAAGTTGAAGGACCATAGATAGAGTGTCCAAACATAACCTCACTGCTAAAAACTAGATAGGTCAAGATTGGCACAGAGGCGGAGATGAAATTTTTGAGATTGGGGACTATTGGGATGACACAACAGTAGATAAGGTCAGTGAGCTCCTCCGTGAATATCATGATTTTTTCCCCACAAAGTTTTTTGATCTTAAGGGAATAATAGGAGACCTGGGTGTCATGAATATTGGTGAGCTCCAGTATTGTAGCAATAATGCTACAACTCTTGAGGCTTCCTGTCTCTCATTTTATCAACCCGGTTGTTCGTACAAACTTGGAAGCGACGGTGCTATATGCACAAGTACTAGCTCTTGTCGCAGCTGTCACCTGGTCAGCTGGCACAAGTCCGCTAGGGCTCAAGCCAACTTCTATAGGCTCACAGAAGAAGCTTTATCAATGATGGACGAAAGCTAGCTCAAAGGAGACTAAGCTACTTGAAAAAAATGAACTAAAAGTAAATCAAAGCATGTAAACCTAGGAAACCCTAATTTAACTAGTCTAATCTCTATAAAGCAATGAAGATGAGTAAGATTTCTACCAATGCTGCTACTACATCTAATAAGTGGAAATGCATGGATCTAAACTACTGGCATTATAAAAGACATGTTTTTGTACTTTTCATTAAGTAGGTGGAATGATTGTGATTTTGTGCTTATTAGGGTTGGGTTGTGTAGATTGGATGGAGAAGGAAGGAAAGCGTGGGACAGGTTGGGGAGGCTAGGTGAGGTCCCTATGGACCCTTGGTATTCATCCACAGAGGTTTTCCACGTTCAGATGCTCGACAACCGCGTGAATGACCTCCTACAGGATGTCTGCAGGGGATCCTACAGGATACTCAGGGTTTTCTGCAGGATGTCTCTAAACTGCTACAGGATGATCTACTGTGAAGGATTGAAGTGAGGGAAAAGTGATGGAAGGGTAGGAAGGGATGTATGAGGTAGGGATCAGGCTGGTGATGGCTCAGAAGTGGAAGGATGAGATGGGAAACGGGTGTAGGGAGTGTGTTGAAGTGATGTCTGTGAAAGGTCAAGGGATGAAGGTACGTGAGGAATGGGAGACCTTTAGGAAAGGACAGAACGCAGTGTAGGTCAAGGAAACGTGGTTGCATGCAGGGTCAAAATGGAAAGGATGGCAATGAAACGAGAGGGAGAAGAGTGTAAATGAGACAAATGATCAAAACTGTTTATCAACCCGGAAAATGCATCAACCTACATTAAGTGTGCCATGATTTCATTGAACAGTAATCCAAAACGCAAAGATAAATACGTATGGGGTTGTGATGAAGAGATGTGTGATAAGTGTAAATGACAAGGAAGCATCTAAATCCAAACCATAACTTTACCAAACAAAGTAATGCGTGTTTTTGGTGGTCTGCTATGGACTGCACCCCAATCTTCAAAAGAGATGGCAGTGAGCCTTAACAACCATTTTTGTTGGAGCTCCAATGGATGTTATATATCCTCTGCTACACTAAGCAAATGGAATTAATTGTATCATAAGCAAAATCTATCTAACTCATAAGAAAGTCAAATTATCAAACTGTCATTCGAATTGCATGTGTAAACGAAACTTAAAGTGCTGGAAATGAAATGGAAACAACACTGCAACAGAGGGGATCTATGGCTCTCAGGTTGGGCCCTAACCTGAGAGCCATAGTCTCCTAATAAAACTCAGGAATAGATCACAAACTGTCTTCTTTATTCATAATTCGAAGTCATGCCAAATTGGCTTATAGCAAAATAACGAAACTGGACTGCTTCAAAATTATAATGATAAACCGAGAGATTCAACAACCTATCTAAGGCTAAGGCCTCCATATTTATACAAAAAAAATGATGATCCGCCAAGTAGCCTTGATTCTAGGAGCTCGGCTGTCCAACTGAAGTTTAACTGCGGATTTGTGAGGCAGTCAGAACTGCTGTTCTGGTAGAACAGTTTATGACTGTCGTTCATGTAGGAAAGCTGGCTTCTTCTGAAGCTCGGAGGGGAGATTGATTGGAGCTCGAAGTTCTTGGTGGGAATCACGAGGAATGCCCCAAGACCGTGGACATTACTCCACGAAATCAGCAGAGCCACCTCATTGTCTCCTTGTCTCCTCTTTCGTTGTCTCTTGCTCCCCTTTTTAATGCCAAAACCTGGAATCAAAATGCATTAGTCACGTAGATAAAGTGTCTAACCTTCCTCCTACAAACAACATGAATAAACTAAGAAATGAATGCATAAGCAAATAAAGATGAATGGTTGAGCAAGTAAAATAGGCCAAAATGAGCCCAAATTGTACCAAAATTGGGGCTCATCAGTTACTGTGACAGTAAGAACAGAGCGTCGAAACAAAGTTTTTTTGAAAAGACATTGAGGCCTAGCGCAGATATCTTGTTGATAAGTATCAGCAAATCTTCAAGATCATGATGCATTGTTGAAATCATCATGAGGTAAACTTTGCAGACTCTGTTGGGCGATATGAAGAATTGTGAAGACTCATTCATATGAAGACGAGTTGTCATTGATGTAGCAGTGAAGTTGTAGATTGACAGAACACAGTGAAGAAGATTTTGAGAGCAGTGTAATACTATCAAACATACCCTGACAAGATAGGGTTGGAGCCCTTGTGGTTGGTGCCTTAAAATTATAAGGATTGGTCTCCTTGGAGTTGGTGCTCCTAAATCCAAGGTTGGTGCCTTGAAAAGACAGGGTTGGTGACCTAGAGGTTGGAGCCTCACAAAAAGTCCAAGTTGGTGCTTGGCAACTGGTTGGAGACTTATATATATTGTATCTGATTTATTGTAAATATTATATTAATAAAATAATTTATTCCTATTGTTCATTTTGTGTTCTAAATATAAATGATTTAATAGTTAAAAATAACAATTGAAAAGGAATATTGATTCTCCCCCCACCCCCCAGTATTTCTAACAAAGATATTACAATCTTGCTTGCAATATCACAATTTTATAAGTGATGGAATTAATATCACATTTTTAGTCTCAAATAGATATACTAAATGTTGTCGAGCCAAAACCAAAATAAAAAATTCAAACCTAGGCAAAACACAAAATATATAGTGGACGTGTAATAGAAATTATTTCATCTTTTCTCACAAACATAATTGTATTTGGCACTGTTCAATAAAGCTAATTCTATTTCATTTTCTATAAAACCAATGTGTTTATATATAATAATTATATTTATTTTTAATTAGGATAGACGATGATATTGGAATAAATTTTTAAATGTTAAATATGTTAAATGTTAAATATTAAACATTTAAGGTTGACATCTAGCCCATACTTGGCTGTAGAAGAGTCTCTCTCAGCCCAATAAATTAAGCACCTTGAAAATCAGTCCTCTCCTTTATTTTCTCCTTATCATGCGACCCTATATTTTGGTTTTGCATTTGATAGGTAGACTGGTTGGAATTGGGTCCTAACCATGTTGACCATGTATTTTGGTTTTGCATGTGACAAGGAGACTTATTGGAATTGAGTTATGGTGATTGGAATTGGATTATGGTGTGTATTGTGTTGACTTAAAGTGTTATTGCTAATGGATAAGTGGTGGTGCAAGAGATCAATTAGGTGTGTGGATTTTATTGCAATGTCAACATTTTTCCATTTCTCTTGTTTTGTTTCATGTACCAACAAAACTTTATTTGTTTCCTGACTTTTATTTATGCTTAGCTCAAATAGCCATATGTATTACTATGACAAATGTTTTTGTATACAAAAATGTATGTACAAATTATTGAAACATATCCATAATTATTTATGAAAAGATAATTATTTTTGCTATACCAAGAAACTAAGGAGGCTTTAAGGCAACTAGGAATTCCATGTCTTATTCCCCTATCTGGACTAGACTCAATTTTACTAGAAAATATCTACTATATATACCAATGTTACCAAGGACACTATTTCCACTATTCTTATACAATGTGACGACAATGTCTATGAATAAACAACTTAAATGAGTCTAAGTCTTCGTGATTATAAAATGTAAATACATTATATCATGAAAACTCATTAATTTTTAGTTTAACACTTGGTAACTTTGTTAATCATACTTTAGGAAAACACACATGGTAGAGTTCCCTTGTGTGTAATTAAACACATTTCTCAAACTTGTTGTTTAGTGAAATATAACATCGTCTAAAAAAAAATTAGGTACATGACCTTGAAATTTTCATTGCTAACATTGTTAAAGGCCAAGACTTATCCATTCATATCACTTGGGAGTCATGATTTTACCCCTATATTTGATGGTCCTAAGTTGCCTTTACAATATTTATCTTTCCATAATTGATGAAAACATTGACCTATATGTTTTTTATGATCCTTGTTATTTTGGTATTATCTACAATTTGCAAAACTAATTTTATCCTCATGTAAAATTGATTGAAAAGAAAATATTAATACTTGAAGGGACTCATCTAAAATTGTATGAAAAGTGAATAAGTACATATTAATCATTGGTTTCTTTTTTCTTGGAATAACATGTTATTACATTATATTGGGAAATCCTCAAGACTAATGAACATTTATGTTCTTCCATGAAAAGGGTTTCATTGTGGAGGGTATTTAGCTATTTAGTGTATTGCTCATAAAATTATGTCTTCTCTATTTGCTTACCATCTCTAAATATTCTTATAAATTTGTTCAAATTTCTAGTAAATGTCAAAGTTCAGTAAAGAGAGGTAAAATTTCATTTTGGTCATTACCAACTGTTATACTAATAAAAAGTTCTGACTAAAAAAAGCAGAAAGAACGAGGAATTGCATTATTTAAAAATAACATTTTCTTTAGATTTGGAGTGCTGATTTAAAATCATAAATAATAGCAATCCCATTTTTATTTCTACTTGGACTTTTAACTTTTATAAAAAAATATAACATCATTAACTTTAATAAAAATGCATATATCTTACATGCCCTCACTAATTATTTATAGCGCCCATGGTAATAAAGTTTTTTTGGAAAACATAAAATATTAACAAGGATGAATTGATAACTAATAAAATATTCATTATAAAATATAAGATTCCTGAATAAGATAAGAAGCATAAGTACTTTATAGATTCCATTAACATTGGACACTATGTGCTTACTATAGGATGTCAGCCAATCCCTAACATGCTATCTAATATCATTAGTGTACTTATGACAACAAATGCACATAGCATCAGTAGTTACGAGCTTGTCCAAGTGAGGCCAGATTGTAAGTTGTTTAACCAGGGTGTCCAAAGACTTTAGGAGAGCATACTTTGTTTCAAGGGAAAATAGGGCTCAGATTAAAGAGACTATGAGAAGAGGACTCTAGTCAAAAGGTGAGTCAAGTGAGAAGAGGATTGGTAATTGCAATATTTGCAGGAACAACCTACAATTAAACTTCTACTAAATTATGTGGTTGTGTTGGCCATAGTACGACACAGTAGATGATTTAACATGTGTAACCATCCATAATGGTATATAAGAATGTGTTTGTACAAATTATTGAAACATATCCATAATGCTCTATGAAAATATAATGATTTTTGTTAGAGCAAAGAAACTAAGGAGACTTTAAGTGCCATGTCTTCATTCCCTACTAGGCTTAATTTACTATAAAATATATATTAATTATACCAATGTTACCAAGGATACTATTTCAATTATTATTATGCAATGTGATGACAATGTTTATGAATAAACAATAATTTACATGAGTTGAAATCTCAGTGATTCTAAAGTGTAGATACATTTTATCATGAAAACTCATTATTTTTTAGATAAATGCTTGGTAACTTTGTTAATAATGCTTTTGGTAAATACACTTTGTAGATTTCCCTTGTTTGTAATCAAACAAATTTCTCCAACTTTCCTTTTAGAGAAGTAGCACATCAATTAAGAAAAATCCAAGTACATGATCTTGAAATTTTCATCACTAACCCTAGTAAAGGCCAATACCTATCCCTTCATATCAATTGGGAGTCAATATTTTACCCTTATATTTGATGATCGTGAATTTCCTTTACAATATTTATTTTTCCATAATTGATAAAACATTGACCCAGATGTTTTTATGATCCTTGTTATTCTCATATTATTTACAATTTGCAAGTCTAATTATATCCTCATGTAAAATTGATTGAAAAGAAAATATTAATACTTGAAGTGACTCATCTAAAATTGAATGAAAAAAAAATAGGTACATGTTGATCAATGGATTGTTTGTTTTGGAATGACATGTTATTGTGAAATTTTGATCTATTGCAGCAACTGGAAATTATTCTTCTAACTGGAAATTTAATTATGCAGTTTATTTGCTATGACAAACAACGAATAAAATCATAGCTATAATTTTCACCATAAAAATACTGCGGAAATTAAAATACCAGAAACTGGGAAATTCTAGCACACAAAATAATTTTGACATGGGTTTTTTGGACAATTGTCCCCAGAAAAACCCAATGCAGGAAAATTGGTGCAGCAGATGATGGTTTTATTATTATTCTTTAGCAGCAATTCTGAGTACAATAATTTAGATGCCCAACTGGCGATCTAATATGAGGAAAATACCGGAAAAATATAGTGAGGAATTTTCTCTCACCCCACACTTATTTTCTACCTCCGAAATTATCTCCCTAGCCTCTGCGCTAAGCCTCCTGTGTCACCCTCTACGCAGAGCTTACGTTGGTCCTATGAGAATTTTGATCATCCTTCCATTGCCTCTTCCAATGACTGGAAACCTTCCTCTCGGAATGTTGTTGCCCTCCTCTTCCACCTGCTACTCACGCTCTCGTTCTATCTTCTCTGTTAAGCTACTGCTACTAAGAAAATCAAACTACCCCGACAACTAAGTATCTGCACTGGTGGGTTCTCCATCACCACATTGACCTCCTCTTATAATCCTTTGTTGGAGCACCAACAACCAAGATTAAAACATAATCGATGCCTAGGATCATCTCTGGATCGATTCGTGTGAGTTTATAGATGATTCTCGCCTTTACTTAATTAATACTAATTAATTAACCATATTCCCTAAGTTTAGACTTAGGAAATATTTAAAAAAAGGTTAATAATCTAATTAAGTCATTTCTAGCCAGAATTTCCCAAAACAATTTCTGGGTTTTCGATATCTCATGTATTCTAACCTCTCCGCCAAATTTTGTGGTTAGAACATTGCACTGTCTGCCACAAAACCTTATTTTTGTATCATCTACTGTCAGGCTATTGATGTTTGCTTGTTGTTGCCCACCAACTACTCTGCAACTCTGATATACGTTGTATTTTTGCTGCTACTAACCCTACTATACTGTTGTCAACGCTGCATCTGCACTGCAACTCCCTCTCATCTATTGTTGTTGCAGCTGAGAATCAGCCACTGCTACTGAAACGGGTTGTCCACCATACCCATATGTTCTCTGAAGTAGACGAACTTAGCTCTTCCTAGAGCTTTCGTGAGTATGTTTATAACTTGCACTTCTATGGGAACATATTGTAGTTGGACTGCTCCATGTTGTACACAATCTCTAATGAAATGGCATCGAATATCTGTGTTTTGACATGTCATGAAACACTGGATTCTCAGAGAGCTTTATGCATCTCTAATTATCACAGCAGACATTGGTCGCCTCCATCCTCTGCTTGAATAAGCATACTAGTAGCTTCTGAAGCCATATAGATTCGCATGTAGTTGTGCTCGTTGCCACATACTCTGCTTATGCATAGCTCAGTGCTACAGACTTCTATTTCCTGCTACACCAAGAAACCATCCATGATCCAACACTGAAGCAGTACCTAGAGGTACTTTTCTTCTCCACTAAATTATCTTCCCAATCTACATCTGTGAATCCACATAATATGACATCATCTCCTTGGGTATATCTCAACCCATACTCAAATTTTCCATGCACATACCTCAGAATGTCCCTCCCTGATGCCCAATGTACCCTCTTTGACTCTACCATGAACTAACTAAGGGTATTGACTACGAAGCAAATGTTTGGCCTCATATTAACTAGATACATGAGAGATCTAGTAAGTTGTCTATACAATGTGGGGTAGACATCCTTGCCATCTGATGCATCTATCTTCTTCCATTTGGTGATCATGGGAGTAGACATGCATCTGCAATCCTACATTCTGAACCTCTTCAAAATATCTGTAGTGTATCTCCCTTGTCCAAGGAAGATCTTCCCATCCTTCGACCAAACTTCCAATCCTAGGAAACAGTGCATCAACCCCAAATCCTTCATGTCAAACTCCACTGCCAGGTTCCTCTTGCGGGATTCTATGAGCCCTGATGGTCCTATCAAAAAGAGATCATCCCTATACAAAACTAGAATGAGTAGCTCGCCCTCTACCATCAAATAGTAAAGGTTGGGATCTATGTCACTCTTAACGAATCCCATATGCTACAAGTAGTTGACAATCCTACCATAACATGCTTTGGGAGCCTTCTTGAGTCCGTATAGAGCCTTCTTCAGTCTGCACACATGAGTGCGCCTCTCATGAGTCTTGAAGCCCTCTGGTTGTTCTATGTATACTTCTTCCTCTCTCACCCCGTTCAAGAAGGTTGTCATAATGTCCATGTGGTGAATCTGTCATCCCATCTGAGCTACTAGGGATATAACTAACTAGATAGAAGTGTATCTCGAAAATTGGGCGACGGTCTCCTCATAATTTAGCCCTTCTGTGCATATCCCTTTTCCACAAACCTAGCCTTGTATTTCTCCACATTGTCGTCTGCATCATATTTGATCTTGTAGATCCATATAAAACCTACAACTGATTTGTCTTCTGGCCTTTGCACTACCTCCAAAACATCATTTGTCATGATAGAGCCATACTCTTCTACCATGGCATCTACCCATACCTAATGTTGTGCGATCTCCTAAAATCTGGAAAATTATGCAACCTGAGCTACCAATGCTTGGTATCTATCAGGATATCTGTGTTGTCTTTTGTTCGTCCTAGGAGTTCCAATAAACTGCTATGCATCTCTCAATGTTTGACGAACCTCTCTACTAACTCAACCATTAGTCATGGGAGGATCAGCGATTTCCTCCTCATCCTACCTCTGATGCTCCATCTATTGAGAACTCCCTTGATTTCCTGCACCTGAGCAAATACAGGTAGTGGTCACAGTACTAAATCCTTGTGACTATCCTCCTGCCTATCCCATTGGCTGCCCCTGCTATTGGACCAAAGGAGATTTTGCTGATTGATTCTGACCACATGCATACATCTCACGAGATTTCCTGAAATCTCGGTCCTTGGTTATGCTAAAGAATTTATAGTTTGTTATTCCTCCTTTCCACCCCAACGCTAGCTCTGTTATAGCGAACTGTTGCAAAAACCCTCTGCGTCCAGCTAGAGAAATGCTCAACAAGAAAATCTGAGTTTCTCCCTCTGCCTCTGGAATCACTTGATCTGGAAGGATCAAATTTTTCAACCCCTCTCAGAAAATTTGGTCTTCCTCAAGCAATTCGACCTCCTAGAAAAAAGGTTGCGCTGCTCCTTGGGAATTTCGGCCTACTTCCCACACTTAGCAGCGAAATTCCTTCTTTTCTCTTATGAGCTCTCCAACTGATCAATTGTGCTCTGATACCATGTGAAATTTTTATCTATTGCAGCGACTGGAAATTATTCTTCTAACTGAAAATTTAATTACGCAGTTTATTTGCTACGGCAAACAACGAATAAAATCACAACTGCGATTTTTGCCATAAAAATACTGCGGAAAATAAAATACTGGAAACTAAGAAATTCTAGTACAGACACAATAATTTTGACACAGTTAATTTGGACAATTGTCTCTGGAAAAACCCAATGCAGGAAAACCAATGCAACAAATTAGGGTTTTATTATTATTCTTTAGCAGCAATTCTAAGTACAATAATTTAGATGCCCAACTAACGATCTAATATGAGGAAAATACTGGCAAAATCTAGTGAGGAATTTTCTCTCAACCCACAGCTATTTTATGCCTCTGAAATTAGCTCCCCAGCCTCTGCATTGAGCCTCCTATGTCACCCTCTACACAGAGCTTACGCTGGCCCTATGAGAATTTCGGTCTTCCTTCCTTTGCCTCTTTCGAGGACTGGAAACCTTCCTCCCGGAATGTTGTTTCCCTCCTCTTCCACTTGTTACTCACCCTCCGACTCTATCTTCTCTACTGAGTTATTGCTACTGAGAAAATTAAATTGCATGGACAACTAAGTATCTGCATTGGTGTGTTCTCCATCACCACATCGACCTCCTCTTATAATCCTTTGTTGGAGCATCAATGACCAAGATTAAAACATAATCGATGGCTAGGATCTTCTCTAGATCGATCCGTGTGAATTTCTAGATGATTCTCGCCTTAACTTAATTAATACTGATTAATTAACCATATTCCCTAAGTTTAGACTTAGGAAATATTTAAAAAACTATTTAATAATCTAATTAAGTCATTTCTAGGCATAATTTCCTGAAACTGTTTCTGGGTTTTGGAGATCTCATGTATTCTAACCTCTCCACCAAATTTTGTGGCTAGAACACATCTGATGCTACAAAAACTGACAATTATTACATGATATTGGAAAATCCTCAAGACTAATGAATTTTCATGTTGGTGCATCAAAAGGGTTTCATTGTGGCAGGGATTTTGTTTCCAAGTGCACTGCTCACAAAAGTGTCTTCTTCTATTGGCTTACTATCTCTAAAGATTCTTATCAATTTGTTCAAACTTGTAATAAATTTAAAAGTTTAATGAAGAGAGGTAAAAAATCATTTTGCTCACTACTCACTATTGTACTAATAAAAGGTTGTTTCACTTTAAAAAAAAAAAGAATGAGGCATTGAATTCTTTGAAAATAGTATTTTTAGATTTGAATTGTCACGTTGAAATCATAAATAATAATAATCCCATATTTATTTCTCCTCAAATTTTAAACTTCTTATAAAAAAATATATATATATATAACATCATTAATTTTAAGAACAATGCATATATCTTCCATGTTCTCATTAGTCATTTATAACACCCAATGTAGTAAAGTCTACATGGAAAACATTAAATATTAATGAGGATGAATTGATAACTAATACAATATTCATTATAAAATATAAGATACCTAAATAAGAGAAGAAGCATACTTATTTTATAGATTCCATTAACATTGGACACCATGTGCTCACTGTAGCATGCCAACCTAACAAATTTGAAATATTAAAAATCTTAAATGCATATAAAATTTGTAACATCTGATCTTATATCATTAGAGTACTTATGATAGCAAATGAACAAAGCAATGGCATTTGGAAGCTTGTCTAAGTGACACCAGAATGAGCATTGTTTTCACGGGGTGTCCAAAGACTTTGAGAGAGCATACTTTGTTTCAAGGGTAATCAAGGCACTTATCAGAGAGACTACGGGTAGAGGATTCCAGTCAAAAGCTTAGGCAAGTGAGAAGAGGAGTAGTAATAGCAATATTTGCAAGCACAACCTACAATTAAACTTCTACTTTATATGGTTTTATTAGTCACAGTAGGACATGGGTGAATGATTGTTGGCTTAGGGGGTCCTGACCCAGGTTCAGAGTTAGTAGCGCCAAACAAATCCCTACACTACTGGCCCTTTTGACATCAATCCGCGATGCACGGACTGAAGTCTCACCCGAAGCAATATGGGGGGATGTTAGAACCAAGTTTCCACACCTAGAGATCAGTGTGATGTTTTTCTGCGACCTAGATCTTCCTTCGCGCAGATATTTAAGCACTTATGGCTTATGGCAGTAACTTCCTCGAATCGGCCCCTAGATCTCTGCGAAGGTCTACGACTACCTTTTACGGACCCTGAACAGGAAAATTAGCTACTTACATGCACCATAAATTACTTTTAGTCCAGTATTTACTCAGATCCACCTAGGTGTTCGATAACTTTAACAGACAGTGTTATGACCTTCGTGTAATCACTTAACATTAATTGTGTTCAAATAATAAAACGGATCAAGTAAATTTACGCATCAATACATCATTATTTTATAAAGACATCACTTCATCACATCATATATCGCAATCATACATAACATAAGTAAAGAGCTAAAACACAAGAGTTTATGCAATAATCTTCTTTATTGATCTTTAATATGGATTTACAGACTCAATACTTCCCTACGCACTCAACTATAGGGGTCCGCGCACTCAGTTGTGGACACTACTCTAGGCCTCTACGCACTCAGCTGCAGAGCCTTTCCCTCCTCTAAGACTACTATCTCTGCGCTAGACTTCTTCACTCGTACCCATAGACTTCTTCTTCTTTTTTCCCTTAGACTCTCTAAGACACTTATTTATACAATACCATGGTCCGCGGACCATGGGTAGATCTCAAAAGCCGACTCAACTTTACATAAAGGAGGGTAAAAACCCTTTTTGACTCTTAACTAGCGACGTCCTCCGCAACCACAATTTGCGGAGACTTTTCATCTTTTTACATCAAAACTTGAGCTTTTGCCCCAAAAATGACCTCAGCAGACCCCATCCCAACAATGATTTAACATGTGTAACCATCCATAATGGTATACAAGAATGTGTTGGTAAAATCATTGAAGCATATCCATAATGCTCTATGAAAATATGATGAATTTTGCTAGCCTAATGAAACTGAGGATTTAAGGCAACTAAGAATGTTGTGTCTTCTTCCCCTATTTTTGTTAAAAAGTGTAACTAGGTTCGGTCTTCATAATGACGCGTAATTGTGATTTTATGTAATTGATGTAAAGAAGAAAAATAAAATTATTATTGTAACGTTGGTCTCATGGGTTTCATGAGCAAGGTATTTTATTTTTAGTGATGGCTCCCATTGTGAGCCTTTAGGATTTGTCATCTAGTCATAAACATCAATTTGAGTTTGTGTCATGTGTGAAGGACCCTTCTTGGGCATGTTACATTTTTGTATTGAGTCATAAAGAGTATAAGAAGGCCCTCCAAGACCAAGACAAAGTCACATCCTTCAAGTCAGCGTCAAAAGAATAATATAATCTCTCAAATAGGCATGTTGACCCACAATCATCTCATGTCGACTTATATACATGGGCAAACAATTATAAATGGGGTAGTTTAGATTCCATTTCAGAGCAAAATTTCAGAAAAGTAATTTGGTCAAGATTTGAAGCTAGGAAGAAGTGTGAAGGTCATCAAGGGAGCCTAATAACCAGCAAGGAAGGAGCAATGAGCTCTCTAGTGTTGTTTTGGGACTTTTTTTGGGCCAACTTACCTCCACACAAGAGATATTGCAGCCCTGTGTATTGCAAAAAGAAGGTCGAGGTATTATTGTCGCAGTGAGAGAGGATTTAGGGTGAAAGACAAAGCCGAAGTGTGAAGAAGAAATCTCCTCCTAGAGTGAAGAAGATTTAAGGTCAAAGTTGTTCAAGCTCATGTGCTAAGGGTTTCTTAAATAGAACCAAGGAGTGCAGTACTAAACCAAGGGACCAAAATTCTGAAGAGTAGTCGCGAAGAGGAAGAAGAGGAGATTTGATCATTGCAGGAAGAATTTCATCAAGGATGATTTGTGTCTTGGTCTTGGAGTGGCAAATAGGTCAAGTAACTTGGTCTTGGTATTCGTCAATTGAAGTCTCTATAAGAAAAAGAATTTGTGTCGGTTTTCCTCTCAAGTGGGAGAGGTTTTGGCCCTAGCGAATAGCCTACATTATGTGTCTCATCTCTTTATTGTTTATGCATTGGTAATTGTTTGATGAAAGAAAAACACAATAATAATCTAAAGAGAAGAATCTAATCTAAAAGGTAAAAAGCATTCAAAAGCAGTGATCTCTCAAAGAAATCACCTAATACTTGATGCCTTAGATTTCTCAACAATTTTGACTAGGCTCAACTTTACTAGAAAATATATATTATTTATACCAGTGTTACCAATGATACTACTTCAACTATTCCTATGTAATGCGATGACAATGTTTATGAATAAGAAATAACTTACGAGTCGAAATCTCAGTGATAAAGTGTAAATACATTCTATCATGAAAACTCATTATTTTTTAGTTCAATGCATGGTAACTTTGTTAATCACAATTTAGGAAAATACACATGGTATAGTTCCCTTGTGTGTAATTAAACACATTTCTCAAACTTGCCCTTTAGAGAAGTAGCACATTGTTTAATAAAAATCCAAGTACATGATCTTGAGATTTTATTTGCTAACATTGTTAAAGGCCCAGACTTATCCATTCATATCACTTGCAAATCATGATTTTACCCATATATTTGATGATCATGAGTTTCCTTTACACTATTTATTTTTCCATAATTGATGAATACATTGACCTAGATGTTTTTTATGATCCTTATTATTTTGATATTATATACAATTTGCAAAACTAGTTATATCCAAATATAAAATTGATTGAACAAATATTAATACTTGAAGCGACTCGTCTAAAATTGAATGAAAAGTGAATAAGTACATGCTCATCAACAGATTGTTTGTTTTGGAATGACATGTTATTATATTCTATAAGGAAATCCTCAAGACTAGTGAATTTTCATGTTCATGCATGAAAAGGGTTTCATTATGGCAGGGATTTTGCTGCCAAGTGCACTGCTCAAAAATTGTGTCTTCTTCTATTGGCTTACTATCTCTAAAGTTTATTGTCAATTTGTTCCAATTTGTAATAAATGTCAAAGTTAAGAGAAGAGAGGGAAATTTTATTTTGGTTACTACTAACTACTATACTAATAAAAAAATTCTCACTAAAAAGGTTGAAAGAATGAAGCATTGCATTCTTTAAAAATCACATCTTCTTTAGATTTGGAGTGTCAATTTAATATCATAGATAATAACAAATCCCATATTTATTTATGCTCAAACCTTTACCTTTTATCAAAAATATAACATCTTTAATTTTAATATTAATAATGCATATATCTTCCATGTCCTCACTAGTTATCTATAGTGCCCAAGGTAATAAATTCTACATGGAAAACATAAAACATTAATGAGGATGAATTGATAACTAATACAATATTCATTATAAAGTATACAATGCCTAAATAAGATAAGAAGCATAATTATTTTATAAATACCATTAACATTGGACTCTGTGTGCTTATTGTAACATGCCAGCCTAATGGATTTGAAAGATCAAAAAATTTAAATACATATGAAATCCATAACATCCAATCTGATATCATTAGTGTACTTATGACAACAAATGCACATAGCAGAGGCATTTGCAAGCTTGTCCAAGTGAGGCCACAATGGGCATTTTTTTCCCAAGGTGTCTAGAGACTTTGCGATAGCATTTCGTTTCAAGGGCAATCAGGGTGCAAATCAGAGAAATTACATGAAGAGGACTCGAGTCAAAAGGTGAGGCAAGTGCTTAGAGGGGTGGTAATAGCAATATTTGCAAGAAGATCCTACAATTAAACTTCTACTTCATATGGTTGTTCTACTTTATATGTTTGCACTCGCCATAGTAGGATATGGTATATGATTTAACATGTGTGATCATCCATAATGATATACAAGAATATGTGTGTACAAATTATTGAAACATATTCATAATGCTCTAGGAAAAGATAATGAGTTTTACTAGACTAAAGAAACTAAGGAAGTTTTAAATGAACTAAGAATGCCATGTCTTCTTCCCATATTTGTACTAGACTCAATTTTACTAGAAAATATATATTATTTATACCAATGTTACCAAGGATGCTATTTCAACTATTTGTATGCAATGTGATGACAATGTTTAGGAATAACAATAACTTACATGAGTTGAAGTCTTAGTGATTCTAGAGTATAAACACATTCTATCATGAAAAGTAATTTTCTTAGTTAAACGTTTGGTAGCTTTGTTAATCACACTTCAGAAAAACATGCTTGGTAGTGTTCTCTTTGTGCAACTAAACACATTTCTCAACTTTACCTTTTAGAGAAATAGCACACCACTTAACAAAAATCCAAATACATGATCTTGAAATTTCCATTGCTAACACTGTTAAACACCAAGACTATTCCATTCATAACACTTGGACGTCATGCTTTTAACCTTTTATTTGATGATCATGAGTTGCCTTTACAATATTTATGTTTCCATAATTTATAAAAACATTGACCCTAATGTTTTTTTATGATCCTTCTTGTTTTGATATTATCTACTATTTGCAAAACTAATTATACCCTTATATAAATTGATTAAGAAGCAAATAAGAAGCAAATATTAATACTGAAGCAACTCATCTAAAATTGAATGAAAAGTGAATAATCACATGTTGATCAATGGATTGTTTGTTTTGCACATGTAATTATATTATATCTTGAAATACTCAAGACTAATACTGGAGTTGTCTATAATGCGACTTTTTGGAGATTCCGGTGACGGAATCCGGCGGAAGAAATGAGGTTAAATCTTCATTTTTAGCAGTTAAAATGGTTTTTTAACTGCATATTTGGATTCAGCGCCCTGAAAAATATGTTTACTTGGGATTCCAATGAATTGCTGCCGGATTTTGACCGGAAAAATCCGCCGGAAAAGCTTTCAAAAAGTCGCGTTATAGACTACTGCATAAATTTTCATGTTGGTGCATGAAAAGGGTTTCACTGTGGCAGGTATTTTGCTGCCAAGTGCACTGCTCAGAATTTTTTTTTTTATTGGCTTACTATCTCTAAAGATTCTTATCGATTTGTTCAAACTTGTAATAACTATCTCTAAAAATTCTTATCGATTTTCTCAAACTTGTAATATATGCCAAAGTTCAATGAAGAAAAATAGAATTCCATTTTATTCACGACTAACTACTACACTAACAATAAGTTGTCTCACCAAATTAAAAATAGTGTCTTCCTTAAATTTGGAGTGTCAATTTAAAACCATAATAATAACTATCTTATATTTACGTCTGCTCAGAGTTTTAACTTCTATCAAAACTATAACATCATTACTTTTAATAACGGTGCAATATCTTCCATGTCTTCACACCCAAGGTGATAAAGTCTGAACAGAAAAATAAAATATTAACGCAGATGGATTAATAACTAATACAATATTCATTATAAAATATAAGATTCTAAATAAGATCAGCACATAACTAATACAATATTCATTATAAAATATAAGATTTCTAAATAAGATTGCACAATTACTTTATAGATTCCATTAACAGACATCACGTTTCTATATTATATTTACCAATAAGAACATGAATGGAAAAAATTACAACCGATATATGTTTTCCTTGATACAAGAAATTGCAACAAAACACACCATTTCAAGATAAAAGGGAAAGACATGACCGCCATTGCATAAGATAGAGACGCATTCCAGCTCATATTTCCAAAGCATTTCAACAACCATATATAGATGCAAATAAGAATGAAGTTGCTTAAACATTATAACTTTGGATACCAATACCATATCCCGGTGCAGTCAAACAAATTGCTGTCAACCAAGTGACAAACAGAGATAATTACCTATTAGATATAGAATGAACAATGGACCTCTGGCTTTCAAAACCAATCTAACTTGGCCAAATTAATATAGCTTCCAATGTATATCAAAGCTATTTGCTCTACTCTTTGGACCCATATATGACTAACGTCAGTCAGATCATGACCAAAATCAGTCACTATATTACTAAAATAGGTCCAATAAGTAGAACAATTAGACAATTCCCAAAAGAATTCATTGTAGCAAAACATGAAGAATGCATGATACATACGGGTCGTGATGGACTCCCAACTTTTAAAACTACTTCATATCAGAGAAGCCTCCTACTGTGAAAGAGCTCCCAACTCGAAAACATCCAACACTAGTCTAACTACACCAAACATGCATGCAGCTACCATCAGCAAGCATTTCCAGAACAGGGTTCATGGAAATATACTTTCAGAATCAAAAAAATAGGTCACTCTTTCTTCAAAGACAGGATTCACTGCTTGGTATTAGGACCACAATTTCCAAAGATTTTGGAGTATGCCATTCCCTCCCACACCATACAAATATTAGATGTTAGTGAAAAGTTAAAACCCAGATAACAGTGGAGAGATTGACTTAGTGAAGAAGGTGAAAACCAAATGCATTCTGTTAGCAAATCTATTTTCTCTAATTGATCAAAATATTACATATAAACCATTTGTTTTCCTTGTTTTTGTTTCTTTGCACTGGAAGTTGCTGGGTCATCAGTGCCATGCTTATTTTTTCTCTTTTTCTTCTTTAATCCTTGTTCGAGGATATTAAGGACATTATTGATTGAAGAATCAACACCCACTTGAACAGACTCGGCATTAGCTGAATTATTCTGACTTTCATGTCTCTTCTTTCCTTTCTTTGGTTTATTCACTTTATCTTTCTTGGAAAAGATTTCTTCAATAACATCTTTGCCTGACTTTTTCAACAAATCCCTTTTTGGAAAGGATAACTTTGTGCCAATTGCCTTGATTTCATGGTTGCCTGATTCATTTTCATTCGTTTCAGATTGTCTGTTCAATACTTTTCGTTTTGTTCCCTTGTGAATGGGAAAGCCCAATTGAGCCACCGAATTCATCGGATTTGATGTATCTTCCTTTATCAAAAATGTATTGTCCATCTCGTCTATTATATTATTCATCCCTCTATCCCTCTTACTTTTTTTGCTCTTTCTTTTAGGGATTTCTGTTGCTTCTTCATTGCAAGACACCATAATAGTATCGTCTTCCCTTTTGGCTTCCCCTATATTATTCATCCCTCTATCCCTCTTACTTTTTTTGCTCTTTTTTTTAGGGATTTCTGTTGCTTCTTCATTGCAAGACACCATAATAGTATCGTCTTCCCTTTTGGCTTCCCCTTCAGAACCAAATACCTCAGCGAAGGCCTGACGAGTTGATTGTTTTGAACTTTGAGATGACCTCCACTGTTCAGGTCCTTTTGAATACCTGCAAAACAATCATGTGGATGTGAAAATAGTTCATGTGGTTTATAATTCAACTCAGAATGAACAGCCATCTGTCAATAAACAATTCCGTGAGGAACATTTCATTCTAAGAATTACAAGATACCATCACTCGCCTTGCATAATTCAAGAATTACAGAAAAGAGGGCAAAATGGAAACGCAGAGTCCCATGAAAAGAAAGAAATCAAGTAAAGATAACATTGAAGTCTATGAGAGGACCACATTCTAGTGTCGCCATACAGGAAAGGAATTAAAGGATTTCTGGATATCAAATGACCATAAGAAAGTCTTCAGGCTGGCACAATACCTAGTCACATCACAAATTCTTAACAGATGTGGACCATGTTTTAATCTTGAGAGTTCTGCTTGCACATAGGCCAGTTCAGAAGCTATAGCCTCCTTAAGTGCCAAATCAGCTGCTAGAAAGCACTTTGACACAGTAAATGAGCTAGATGGCCGCTGTGCCAATTCACCAAAATGTCCATGTAACCTTCAAACAAAGATCAATAATGAAGTTACTGACTGAATACTTGAAACATAGCTGGCTAATATTGAAAATATCCAAAATGAATGTAAAAAAGTGACAACGAGGGATTTCTGATGAGTGTCTAACATATTTTCTCATTATTGATCTAGGACATTACAGGTTCCAAAAATAGCTTCAAAATTTCGAAAAACTAAGACACCATACAAGATCCTCGTAGAGAATTGATTGCAAGATAATAGGAACTTACTTTGAAATAACTCTCTGCTTATGCTTTAATGGAGCATTGGAAGAAAGGAAAGCTTCGATTACTCGACTACCGCCAGGATCTTTTGCAGCTTCAAGAATATGATCAATTTCCATGGATGCAAAGCTTGAACAGAACTGTTGAATGAAGTCCTGTTTACGGGCAGTGCAGTAATTTAGTGCAAAATATTAAGGCAAACATTTCAAACTCTAAAGTAAACGAAGAAAGCGGGACTTAGTTTTCTTATATTCTCTTCTAAGAGAAATCCATCTGCACTATATACCAATAGAATAAATTTTCAATAAAATGGCTACAACAATTGTTGTCAGACTAGTTCTCAACACCTGAAATACAAGACGAGAATAGTATAATGTTAGCTTGGGTAAAATCCTTCTCAAGCACTACGGGAAGGGAATTAATATCAGCTCTGCAATGGACAGTTCCACCTGTAGGGACCAGCTATATTGCTCACCAGTCTTTCAATGGAAATCCTACTGCATGATCCATCTGTCGATGCCATATAATTACAGCCTACCACTAAACGACAAGGCCTAGAGAAATGGCTTATATATTGCTACCCCTAGCATGGGACACAACTATACGGTATATCTTAATTCCTCAGTTTCTTTGCTGGAATAGCAAGCAATTAAATTGAGGCTTCAGCACATAGGATAGCTCCTACCTAGCTAGATTTACCATAAGTATAATTACACACAATCCATTAGGTAATAACCAACATATAGTAATCAGAAATATATATAGGTGCACCAACTTCACCATCCAGTTAGCATGTCACCAGCTTGGGCCAGTACAGTTACAACACATCAAGTCCCACAAAATTATCAAACAAAACACATCACCCAAGGCCATTTTCATAATGTTTATGATAATAAATCAAAATGCATTTAAAATAGCAATACTCAAATATCATCATAATTTTACCATATAATTAAAGGAACAATAAACCTGATGTAAAACTCAAAAAGCAAGAAACTTGTATCCCTAAGTTCAGTACTAGATCAAGAAGTGTTGCCATACATCAGATCAAACTGACTGAAAGATGTCCCAAAATGACTAAAATACCAACCTATTATAGTTTCCCCTCATCTATAATTCAATATCCATTAGTGACATTCCTAGAGGTGAATTCTGACAGAATTTCACAAAACCAACAGTTTGAAAGGATTTTGTATAAGTTCATGGGGATTTGTATGCAGGAAACTAGTTTCTCAGAATAAAAGTGTTTCTCCTCTAAGCCAGAGCACTGAAATCACCAATTAGGTCCTTCCTTTATAGTGATAAAAACTCAATAGAATGATCCCTGAAATGCTCAATAAATGCTTTCCAAGTGGACCATTGAACTGTTGATTTTTGTTTAGCATCGGGAGCTATTCCCGCATGCCAAGAGGCCTCCTATGTTGAGAAATATATAGGGAAATAGTTAGAATGATTTCTCTTTTTTTGATAATTGCTTGTGATCTCTTTTTATGCTTGTATATCATCAAACAGCTACCAAAACAAGAAGAACAATAGTACACAAGAACACAGAATGTAGACTACAAGCCAGGGCCAAAACCTCTCCACTTGAGAGGAAAACCCACAAATCTCTTCTCTTCTTATAGATTCTTCAATTGACGAATTCCAAGACCTCTAGACCAATACCAATACCCTCCAAGACCAAGTCCAACCCTTCTGAACAATGTGCTTCCTTTGTCCAAGTCAAACCCAATCAAATCTCTTCCAGCAGCACAACTTCGACCCCCAGCTTCAGAATTTCAGCCTCTACAGCAGGTCTGAAATTTTCGGCCTTCCCAGCAGCGGCTGCTACCACACATGTGAGCTTATTCTAACCTCCCAAGGCTTCTTAGACCTTCACTTGGCTTTCTCCTTCTTTTGGTGCTTGAGGATGACCTAATATGACCTTCACTTACCTTCTTTCTCTTCTTTCTTCAAGATCGAACCTGTAGAAGAAAAATCCTAGTCCAGCAACAGAAACCCTAGCCTTCCTTCGCATGTGTGATAGAGAAATAGCGCAGAAACAAGCCTTTTTTGTCCTCTTCCTTCTTCATTGCCTTCTTGCTCTTCTTCTTCACTTGGATGAGTGAGTGATGTCTATCTTCCCAGGAATTCGAGTTCCCTTCTAAAGGTGGACATGGCTCCTCAAAATAGGCCGACTTGGTCTTGAAGGGTATTTTGACACTTTTAAAGACAAAAATAATTTTCTTTACAAGTTATAATGTGCCCAATGGGATCTTCAACTTATGACAATGACTCTTGACTTCTTGACCTAGGACAAATCCTAGAAGCACTCAATGGGTGCTTGACCTCTAAAATAAAAGACCTTGAGCATGAAACCCATGCTCCAAAAATTAATAAAATAATTTTTCTTTCATTTTACAATATACAAGAATCAAAAGTACGTTTCATATTTATGAAGACCAAAACTAGTTACACAGTTTTGAACACTCCCTCTTAACTAGGGAGGTATTCATAAATGGTACATAGACATTCTCAATCTGAATAGATCTCATAAGAAGAGTCGGATTGGTAACCCATCTGTTTAGCATCATAACAACCAGCGTTGTCACATAGCAAGGCCTTGAATAACAACTCTATCTCTCCACAAGATCAGAGCACAATGTTGGCGAGACTAATGATTTATAGACATTGTTGACCACTTCGTCTCAACTACCCTATAGCAGTACATTTTTTTGCAAAGGGATTCCATCATGTTTGAGCATTCAGACTATCCTGGATTCATCATCATCAGTCTATCATAGTTGTAAACCCATTCTACAATATTTGTAATGTAAATGATGCTAGTAAGACCATGTATGTATGTAACAACCTAGGTAAGCCTATTATTTTGGCAACGATTTTCATCCTAGGAGGTTTTTTGTCTCACTGATTCATTTGTGTTTTTAAACACGGATGATTGGCAAAGTTTTTCCCTCCAACATCACCCCAAAACTAGGGAGCAATTTGTTGTCAAGACCTTAGGTGAGTCCTAGTGTTCTAGTCGAATCTTTTGTAAAAGTGATTTGGGAATAATTTAAGCTAATTGGCTAAATTATTTCATTACAAATCCCTTGGTCTTCCCTCTTTGAGAGTTGAAATGTAATTATCTTATGTAAATAATATTTTAGCACCATGGCTAAAATATTAGAGGGCGGAAAAAATTATTAATACCCTCATATGTCAATTAAATTCTCTGGCAAAAATAAATTAAAATCCTAAGCCAGAAATTTAATTAATTAGAGTCAAAATTAAAAATCCTAGAGAAGTTAAATTCTCCAAAAAGAAAAATTTGTGGGTCATGTCACCCATCATTTTGTGGGTAATATCCCTAAGAGAAAAAATTTCTCCAAGATGGTCCTTAGTCAGCAGCCAGCATCCCCTTGCAGCCATCAGCTAGCTCATTACATCATTTCTCCACCACATAAGCTAGCCATGTGGTCCCTCACCAATTTGCCATGATCATATGTTTGAAGGTGGGCCTCCCGAACCTAAAGGTATGACTTGTCATTTTGAAATTAAGTTTTGTAGTTTACTTATCATGGACACTTCTGGGCATGGATTAAAAGGGGGATTCGGCGAAAAGAATGGTCTAGGTCTTTGCTTCTATCCCCTAGACCCCTTTTAGGACTTAACCTTGGATTCCAGTCCCGTGGGATCTCTTTTACTGACCACTTGGTTTCAGAAATGGTATTTCACAGAAAACCGCAATTTTGGTTGCGTGGTCCTGCTCCCTTATCTGCTTATATTACCCTCTTTCCACTCATTATTACCCCATCCAACATTTCTCCCACTTGGGTCCACATTCCTCCATCAGGTCCACTTAGGGTCATCTCACCCTTCCACTTGCCCACACCTTGGGTCATGGCTTGTAATGAAGCCCGGAGGTTGATGCAACTAAAAATAAAGTCAAAAGCATACATGGCCACATTCAACAGGAAAAGTACCACAAAATGCAAAAGATGGCTAGGACAAAAACAGTTAGCACGTGGGAAAAAGCCAATACATGAGCTCTACCCCATCATCATGGCCATCACCCCGGTTCCAACAGGTTCTATGAGCCTCTTCATCATATAGGAACCCACGATTGTTCCAACCCCTGGTGGGAAATGAACTGCCCCACCTTAAAGGGGGGAATTCACTGCTATATCGTGTACATCATGCTCTAACCCCTTGAGCCCCGAGCAATTAATCAAAGAAAATAATAAAAAGACAAAAGAAATATAAAGAACAGTGGAAAAATCAAGGTCGAGGCACCTCATGTACCACGATTGCTCCCTCCTACACCTTATAGACCTAAAGATGGGCTTCCCTCTTATTAGCTACCCTCGTACCCAACATGTGTCCCAGGGTTGCCCCCTCTCATTCCCTACCTCATTCACCTATCTACCACATGCCACCACATTTTGACAGACGTACCTTGATTATATTATCCCCTTTAAAAGCAGAAACCACCTAATAGGGTACTTGGTTAACCCCACAGGGAGTTTAGGAAACATTGGCACATCCCGAAGCCCATTATGGAAGGGCAAGCCATTATGAAGTCCCCACCTATGGTCCATGATTAGGTAAGCTCATTTGCTTGATTTCTCTAATGACTTGTTGTACTGGAAGCCTAGGGGACGCATTGAATCTTATGCGGGATTGTAGACGGTTTCCATTTGGGATATGATCTCCTTATATGGGGTCCTAACCCTCCAGAGGGCTACATTAGCACATGTAGGGTGAGCGTTGAGAGCCATGGGCCTCCACAATAGCAGAGTACACTCCATGGATCCCCACTGTCAATCGTAGATTTCTTGTGGTTCACCTATTGAATGAGGAGGATGCACTTGATCCATCAATCCCAGTCGGCCCCAAATCTACACCATACATTTGGCAAATGATCCAGGACTTCCATGATGATGTGGCATCACCTACACCATCATCCTAGCCGTTGAGGGCAACCTACACGCATCTTCGATTTGTTTGGAGACCCATGAGGACACTTTGTGCCACCACATGTCATTTGGAGCACCACATGTTATCACAAGGGGCCAACCCCTTGTCCACTACTTTCAAGGGTCCTATTCTTCATTGTGGCACCCATGGACTTCATTACGCCTCCTAGAGGACCCTACGAGATGCATAGATTATTATTTGACCTCTTGAGAGGCTTATCTTTTTATTCATGAGCTAGTTTGGTGGGCTTGTCACCAAAAGTTGTATTATTAGCACATTATTTTATTTTTGGGGCTTATGCAGACCAAGGAGGCTAATTCGAACTCCTTAGATATGTATAAATACAACTGACGTGAGATCATTTCTCATCATCACTTTGGATTGGATCTCTCTCTTCTTTAGAGAATTTCACACTTTTTGCTAGAGCATGAATTGGAGCATTTATGGATGAATTTTGATGTATGGTTATTGGTTTATCTTCTCTTGGAGCTTCGTCATTGTCATTTGTGAATGGTTGGATATACTCTACTGCATCGTAAGTACGAAATTTTTGATGTTATTCTTGTTACTTTGTCATATATGTTGGATGGGATTTTCTTTGTTTTAAGGCTAACTGTTGCATGCAAATTGTTGCTTAATACTGTGGGATTGTCTCTATCATAACATTATCTCCATGCATTGGCCCTTGTAGTATGAGCAAAATCTCCTAGAGGTAAAATTTGACCTTGACAAGCCATTCCTCTTGTACATTTGAAGTATAAAAGCTGCAAGATTGCTTTCACTTGACCAAGAAGGTTTGTGAAGTAATTTTGAGGCCTCCTTGACTAGAAACCAAGAAATCTTACACATAATCAACATAGACTCCATTCTCCCAAGTATTAAGGCACTAATCTACCAAGGGTGGTCACCAAAGCTCCTATTCTTTCACCTTCTCCCAAGTCTAACCACATTGGGGTGCCTAAGGCATCATTTTCCAGGCAAGTTTGCCACTGAAAATGTTCAATCTCCTAGGGTCTCCTGCATTTGCCTTTCTTCTAGCCCTCCTCCAGATTTGAAGACATTCCAACAGTGGAGTTGGGAGAAAAGCCAAGCCCTAGCTCCGAGACCAAGACTTGCCCTGCAATCCCCAAGGCTAGCACTTCCTAGGTTCAAAGAAACATCATTGAGTGAAATACTTTCTTTGATCCTTCCCACCTTGTCTAGGGTAAGAATATCATTGATTGTGTCATACCTTCCTCATACCCTAGACTAGGTCCACCTGGCCCCGTGTGGTCCCACTCCTTCAAAGGACCATTCTTCAAGAACCATAGAGGATACCAACTTTAACAAGGATTTAGGGCGTGGGGAACTCTTTTCAAAGCCTATTCTCATACACCTAACCCCAAAAATCATCTTCCTTTCCCTAGAAGCACATCGTACCTTGCTTAGAAAGCATGCAAGCTCCACCCTTCAAAACCTTCTAGGAAAGGGTCTAGGTCACTCATATCCATTGACTTATCATTCATTATTGACTCCATATATATCGAGTCTCCTCCCATCAGTGAGAGTTCGTAAATAGAAGGGAGCATTAGCTGAGGTGACAGTGGGCTAAGACTCCATTTGTTGCCCTTGGCCTAGCATTTTCTCTTTAGGGATTCCCCTTAGGTCCCCTGCTGGTTTGAGCAGTAACATTTTGTCTTCGTTGCTAGGGACACTAGACCTGTGTTTTGTTCCTTGTACGACATATCAACATATCATTATTGGCGACTCCACTAGAAGAACGAAGCCCTAGTTCTTCATTGAAATTAAAAGTTAATGCTTGTAGGGTGAAACAAACATCTATCAAGGCATTTTAATTCACCCTGACAACTCCATTATAATCTTAATATGCAAAATCAAGGAAGATGGAGATTTCTCTTGGTCCTATATTTGAAAAGCTCATTCAAGAGTTGCAATAGAAAGTTGTGGAATATGCAGGAACTTTTCAAAATATGTTGGAGAGCATGGATATGGAATTCATTCATTAGTGACTACATACATATCAGGTCTCCTCCCATCAGTGAAAGTTCGTAAATAGAAGGGAGCCTTAGCTGAAGTGACAGTGGGCTAAGACTCCATTTGTTGCCCTTGGCCTAGCATTTTCTCTTTAGGGATTCCCCTTAGGTCCCCTGCTAGTTTGAGCAATAACATTTTGGCGTCGTTGCCAAGGATACAAGACGTGTGTTTTGTTCCTTGTACGACATATCGACATATCATTATTGGCGACTCCACTAGAAGAACAGAGCCCTAGTTCTCCATTGAAATTTAAAGTGAATGCTTGTAGGGTGAAGCAAGCATCTATCAAGGCACTTTAATTCACCATGCCAACTCCATTATAACCTTAATATGCAAAATCAAGGAAGATGGAGATTTCTCTTGCTCCTATATTTGAAAAGCTCAATAACCAAGACATTCAAGAGATGCAAAAGAAAGTTGTGGAATATGCAGGAACTTTTCAAAATATGTTGGAGAGCATGGATATGGAATTCATACTCGCATTTTATAGGTCGCAAGAAGTACAAATCGACTAAGTAAGGTGTGCTTACGTAGAGGATCCTAGTCGTCTCCTTGACCTTGCTCACATAACTTGGATCCTAAGAGCCTTCAAAACAAGCAAGAAAGAATGGATGAATATAGTAGTTCATGCAGGGAGGTAGTAAGGAAATATAATTCTAATGAAGTTTTCTCCTACTTATATGATGAAAAAGTGAAGCTTCATAAGATGAAATGTGAATATAAAGATAACCCCATTAATGCTCTCCTCCTAGAAGCATACTACCAGAACCATGCGACAAATACCTTAGCCATTGTTCTTCAAGAGAAGAGAGAAGAAGAGAGATCCTATTGGTCAACCAACCAAGATGAAAATGACCTTGAGGACCTCGATGATGAGCCGGAAGATGAGTCCTCATTGGGGTTGTAGGACGGGCAGGATGATTTTGAGAACACATGTTGAGGACAATGAAGTTATGGAAAGTAAGGCCAAGACTAACCTTACCTTTCTCAAGGATATCACTCCTGATGACTCTCCTTTTGAAAGCCTTGAGGAAGGTGATCCCGTGAGCTCCTTGGAGAATGACATTGGAGATTATTTCTGCATTAAAAAGGAGAAATGGGAGATTATTGGGCCCTAATTTGATACTGACAGGGGAAGATGTGATTGAGATTGGTTTTCCCTTTATCCCGAACATTACTTGCGATGACATACCCACCGATACCTTTGGGAAGGAGAATTATTATTTTCCCTTGCATGAAGTACAATTGGAAATGATTGATTCTCCTTTTAACGAAAGCCCAATCTCTGATGCTTATAATGAGGAAAGCAATAAGGCTCCCACCAACCCACTTCATAACTATGTATTCAAATCACTTAAGCCTTTAAAATGTGGGGAAGGGAGCCCGTCAAATATGACACTTCGCCCTACCCTTTGCCTTTCCCTCTTGTTCATCACCTTGAATATTCCTCAAGTAATTGCTCATCTCTTTTGATATGACCTCCAGTGACAATGCCCCTTTTCCCCTTTCTAAATATGGTGTCAAGGAAGAACCCTTCATTGAATATACTTTATCCCCTTTGACCCATCCTCAGGATTGTGATCACTCTACGGCCTCCCCTCCCCGTTGTGACCATCACATTGGGACACCTATTTGTTCCATTACTTCTTTCTCTCAAACTTCGTTCCCCTCTCATCACAACAATGTGACATCTTCAAAGCATCATATTACAAGCAGTGCTTGTGATGAGGAATTTTCGAGAGTGATCATTCATTCCTCCATTTTCTCTCCTAGAAGGAGAGCCCTGAACCTCTGGAATGACCAGTTTCCTTTCTCCCAGGACCCCCCTCTACCTCGAATGGAGATCATATTTTCCCGCCTCCCACCTGCTTCATCTGCCATGTGACTATGTACACATTCAATTTCAGGGTTGCTACATGAGTAATCATACTAGTAGGCATATGTATATTGATGTGATGATATGTTGGTTGCATTGGCTTTATGATTATACTTAAGTATTAGACTTACTTTATGCATGTTAGGGTAGGATGCATTGCATGTTGATTTTTGCATTAGAAATAACATCATATGATTTCTCTCATGGTATATAGATGCATATTTGCATATTTTGTTTTCCTGTCGATTTTATGGCCTAACATATTAGCATGTGCGATCATGAGATGCCGCAAAAGCATGGTGCCCCGTGTTTTTCCATCTATTACTTGTGCAGGTGACAGGTCTACATTAAACAAGAAATTGTTGGAGTTCTCGTGGCCTCCTGTTTGAGTAGCTTTGCCCACTTCTTTAAGAAATCACGTCCAAGTTGGAGCCAAATGTTACCCACCATTTTGTGGGTAATATCCCTAGGAGAAAATGTTTCTCCAAGATGGTCCTCAACGGGCAGCCAACAGCGCCTTGCAACCATCAGCTAGGGTCATGGCTTGGAATGAACCCTGGAGGTTGATGTAGCTAAAAAGAAAGCCAAAAGCATATATGGCCACATTCAACAGGAAAAGTGTTATCAGTAATTGCTCCCGCTACCTTAGAATTAGAAGCATTATCAGTGATGACTTGGATGACATTGTATGGGCCAACACGTTCAATTGTTTGAAGTAATGGTTCTGCAATGTTGATGGTGGTCTTGAACTTTTTTGAGTAATCATATGCTGAAAGGAAGACTGTACCACTACTAGACACAACAAGAACACTTATCAATGGCTTGCCTTTTACATTTGTCCATCCATAAGATACAATGGATACCCCATCCCATTCCAAGAACTTGTCATTTTACCCAAAGCATGTACTAATCTTGCTTTTTCATGATCAAGTCCCACGGTTTTAGCCCTGTCATACCCAGGGCTCTTGTATCCTTTGGGAGCATCATTAATGGCAGAAACCATTTCATGCCAATAGGTGAGCGAAGAACATTAAATGGTATTCCACATGCATAGAAAAACTGGAAAAATTTTGAATCCACATCATTCCTACACCCTTCGTCAAGGAAATTTGATATGGTTCTACACCTTAAAGAGATGTTTGTTCCTATGCCTCCATATCCATTGCCATGGGAGGATGTTGATGGAGTTCTTTGTCTATGTGATTATGGGCTATCATGTTCAAAGTCACCCTTTGATCTTTTAGGTTTATATTGGGCTTCCTCCTCTTCCCCTATGTATTTGGCTCTATGTTGTGTTGTCACACTTACACAAGTTTTGATTCCTACTTGTTTACCTCCATCCATGGCATTGTCCCACAAAGTTGCTCTCTGGTACAGGGGTATGAAACCGTCTAAGTGTTTTTGCATGGAGGCATGTCAATTTAGTGGTTCCACCCCTTTCCCTGCTTCAGGCCTAGAAACACATTTCCACAATGGGGTTTGGTTTGCTTTCATTTTTGTGCCCTCATCTCCACTCTCCTCTTCCTCCTCACCAAGGTACTCCTCCTCTCCAGAGTTTTCTAATCCACCACTACCCACTTCATCATCTTCATCATGATCAACCCTCCTTCTTCTACTCCCCAACACCATAATAACAGAAAAAGGAACCAACATCAAGAGAATGACAAGCCATATAGCCATGATGTTTGAAGTTTTGATTCTTTGAACTTTGGTGGAGTTATAGTTTCTTGCCTACAACAAAATCGAGGAATGGGAATGTGAAAGAGAGAAGAGAACATTTTCATTTAACAATGAACATATAAAAAACACAAATGCTAGATTAGAGTCAAGATCCTACCTCTTTCGCCTTCAATACCAAGCTCCAATCTCCCTTGCAAGCCCCTTAAGCTCCTAAGCAATCCTCTCGATCTTTCTCTCAATCTTCCTCCTAAACTCAAGCGCCAATTCCAAAAGCCCTCTCTTACTCCCTCAATGTGCAAATGATGAATTATGGGAGGGGGGAGGGCCTTTTATTTCTTTTGGCCCTTCCCCTCCCTCCCTTGCCACCGTGCAGCCCACCCATTTCACCCACAAGCAGCAATTTTTTTAAGGCATGAGCGGTCGCTCTTTTTTCAAGGCGAGAGAGGTTACTCCCGACCACTCCCTCCTTAAAAAATCGCTCTCGAAGCGAACGAGAGAAGTCAAGGAGCGAACACTCCCTGACCGCTCCCTAGTTCACTCTCAAACAATCAAGGAGCGGTTTTTTTTCAAGGGAGCGAGCTCCAAAATTTCGCTAGCAAGCAAGGCGCACTAAAAGAGCGGGTTCGAGGGGGGGCGAGGGTCGCTCCCCCGCAACCCTGATGCTAATAGAAGATTTGAGGTGGATTTGAGGCCAATTCCTCAAATTTTGGATGATCCAAGCAATTCGACACTCTTTCACACCTCAGCACAACTTCGCTTGGCATTTGGAGCCCTAAAAGGTCATGACTCATGAAGTCAGCATTATTATAGGCTACGGCTCACATGTGTGGGTATTTATGGCCTAATTTCTCACTAAGCTAGTGGTTTGGCTTGTAACCCAAGTTCATATTATGTCAAACTTGTTATTAGGGGCTTCAATAGGCTAAAAATACTTGGGTTAGACCTCATATAAATAGAGGTCACCTCCATTTCATTTTCATCATCACTTGTGGATAAGGTATAAGAAAATCTCACTAGGGCTCATTCAAGAGAGAGATATAATATAAGTTCAAAGGTTTCTTCAAGGAAGCAATTCGCTCTAAATGAAAAGACCCAAAAAAGAGAGATGCAAGACCTAGGGTTTGATGTATTTGATGATAATGGGAGTTCCAAAGGTCAAGACCAAAGAGAAAAGGTTTCTTATGATGAGTTCCAACAATTACAAGGCTCATGAAACCTTCAAGGAGTCCTCAAGTTGAAGGAGAAGAAACTAGGGTTTCCTTCTTAGGGCAACACCTAGGGCAAGAGATTTTATGGATGAAATTTGAGTGGATGCCCACCAATGATAGATCATATACTCAATACCCACCAAAAAGCTCTCAAACCACCAAAAACCCTCCTTCCTAGAATTTCGCTCTAAGCCCTAGATTCTCCTTCCTAGCCTTGAAAGGACTAAAATTAAGGAGAGAAATTTATGGACGAAATTTCAAGATGATCACCAAGTGATAACACTAGTGATTTGTCATATGGACATATGGAGTCAAGGATGCTTAATATAAGCCAAATTTGTTCCTATGGAGACCAAAATTTGATGCCCTAGCTATCTAATTTCCAACATTTACCCATTTAACAAAAAATGGAATTTCATGGTATAGCTACAAGGAGATCACCACTAGGAACATTCATTACATGTTATGATGAGTAACACATACAACATTTAGGGCACAAATTAGGGCACAAAATTTAATGTGGAATCAATAATTCCATGCATTAGACATTCAAGAAAAGATATTCAACAATAGTATTATCTTGTAACTTACAAGATAACATGCAATATATTCTTCCATTAAACCAAGAATTGCTCCAAAGAATATCCAAAAATCAGCTTTCAAACATCAAAGTGCATCCTATAATCTCCAATTCACCCATAAGAAGCAAGTGCAAGTTCTCTAAAGAGATATGAATTCACAAAGTTGATGATGAGAGAGATGAAATGAGGTCTCTCTAATATATGTGTCCGATGATATCTAGTTGTATCCTATTATCTCCTCGACTAATAAAACAATGGGCAAATACAGGGTAAGGTCACAAGCCGACCCTATAGCCAATGTGAAAACATAATACTTATCCCATAGGAGGGGCAAAATGCTAACGTCATTCATGTGTAGGCCTCCTTTAGACAAGTGTTGGGCTCCTCTAGTGCCAAAATGACTATAGAGGATTCCAAAAATCAAGGTCTAGGGGTTAGACCCTAGACTTCCGTGCAAATCATCCTGTGGACCCCAATTTTGTGTTTGGGGCACAAAACTTGGTCTCATGGCTCTCCTCGTCGTGAAATAACCTAGTTTTGATCCTTCGTTGAGGGCTCTGAGGATGGTGCTAGCCCTCCCATGTCTTAAGGGGTGAGACAAACCTCATCTAGGCCTTGGATGAACTGCCAAATCATGTGATCACTGCTAAGCCAGTTGGGGCATGTCGGTTCAAATGCATCATCTCATGAATAATATGGGGCAAAGTGCAAGCCTGTTTAGCTGTTGAGGGTGCCCATGAATATGAATGATGTTCTGCAAGTGATAGGATTCCCATGGCTCTCAACACTTTACCTATAGGGTGTCATATGCTCCTTTAGTGGGCTTGGGACCCAATTAAGTTGCCCAACCCATGATGAAAACCAGCTGGCAATCACACACAATATCGAGTGTTGCATCTTCACCATTAGGTATAATACTCATTAGTGCATCTAAGTGGACCAAGCATGTTAATCAAGGGCAAAATGGCACTTCATACAAGTCTCCCCTTCCAAATTTGGGGCTTTGATCATGTAATAGTGTTACCTCCCTAGGTAGGAGTGGCTAATGGACGACCCTGTTAAGTGTTCCCAACCCCTAAGGGGAATGACAGGTCCCTGGTGCATCCTTCAATCAATAGGTGCCATGTGAATAATGACGAAATGAAGGGGAAAATGGGTCTTAGGGCCAAATGCCATGGTCAAAGGGGGAGCAATGATGAGGAATTCCACATTTTGGGCATACAGATGTGAGGACAAACTAATCGTGGATGCATGAGTTACCTTAGCCTTAGTTTTTCTACCCCTCTTATTGCCTTTTGCTTTTTCTTGATTTTTCTTTGTATTATTGCCATCGCCCACTAGGGGTTTGGACATGCAAGGGTTCCTTTCCATGATGTGGTAGGGAAACATTGGCCCCAGGAAATGGGTGATGGCCATAATGATACGAGTAGAGCTCATGCTTGGTTTTTGCACACGTGCTAATGTTAATGTCTCGGCCATCTTTTGCATTTTATAATTTTCTTTCTTTTGTTTCTTGCATGTGGCCATGATATGTTCTTTCCTTTTCCTTTCGTTGCATAAACCTCCTAAGGCAAAATTTCCAGGTTCGACCCAGAGATACAGAAAAGGGAAAGGGGGGGGGGGGGAGTGGGGTGTGCTAAAACACAGTGGACCCAAAGATGGGAGGTGGAATATAGGGCTTGTAATGTCGAGAGGGAAGTGATAAGTATGGAATGGGGAAAACGACACCACACTCTCTCAATCAGGGTTTCCAAAGTAGCACCCTTCCTAAAGCCATGGGCCATTTGAGGAGGTCCCACCAGACTAGGATTGAAGATGAACACCCCATTTAAGGTGAGGGAACAAAACCACGGCCAAAACGTTTCCTTTTTCCATGTCACCCCATAACCCATGCCAAATGCCCAAATAAAAAACAAGTGTAAGCACCCAATTGCATAATGAATAAAGTACCTTATGGGTGGAATTGCCCACCTTCCAACATGTGCACTTGACAAATGGGCAAGGAAGCATACAACTGATGCAAGTGGCAAAGATAAGAATGGCACATCACATCGACTACTCGGTGGTTGTCAGGGGTTGTTGGTTGCCAACTAGAAGAGATGACCAAGAGAAAAATTCTCCTATGGAGTCACCCACTTTCGATGGGTAATATATCGCTCCAACTAGGACATGACCTCGTCGTAAAGTGCATGATCCATGTACTTGAACGAGGAGTTTATGAGAACACTAGCAATCTCCTAGGATCGTAGACCTGTATCCTGCACATCACAATACAACTATTTGGGAGCATGTGCATTGGGCGTAATTTATATCACCCATGTTTTTCATCAAATAATAAACCATACAGAAAATTAAATCTATTCTAAGTGCAATCTAATCTATATGTTGTCTAATCTAGCATGAGAACATGATATGATGGTGTTAGCTATGTAAAAAGAACATGCAATGCATCCTACACTACCATACATGATATGTCTAATGCATGACCTAAGTATAATCATATAACCAGTGCAACCAACATATCATTAGATCAATATAAAAACACTTTCCCTTATGAATCATCATGAGATAGGGCACCCAAATATCACATTTTCCATTACAAGATTTGCTTGACAAATGGTAAGGGTGGGAGGCGAGAACACATGAGGATCATGTATCAAGGATCATGAATGAGGAGGGAAAGGAGGACTTGCACTACCTTTCTTGCAACGAAAGAATGGAGAATTCAACGATCAAGATTATAAACTTTTGATGAAGAACAAGCTCAAACATGAAGAGATAGATGGCTCATACATACCCACAATCACATCATCCTAATTATCAAGAAAAGCACAAGGTGTGCTACAATCATCATACCTTGGGAAGAACCACAACCCCTTTTCAGGACATCGAGGAGGTTCCTCAGTTTCATGGCTCCCAAGATATTCATTAACAGGGGCATCAATCTCCTCTTTGCTACTAATAACATTATGATCATTTGATTGAGGATTATCATCTTGAAACATATAAAATAGGCCTTTCCAGCGAGCCATTTCTTGTCATGCAAATTTTAGAAGATTCAAATATGGAGTCGCCATGGTGAACTTGAAATGCCTTGAAAGATGCTTGCTTCACCCTACAAGCATTGATTTTTTAGGCTTAATGATGAACTATGGCTTCGTTTTTCCAATGGAGTCGCCGAATAATGTTATATATCATCATTAGGGACGAAACACATGCTTCAAGTCCCCAACAACGGTGCCAAAAATGTTTCCACATAAATTAGCAAGCCTTGGAGAGGGAAACCCTTCTAGGTATAAACTAGAAAATGGGACAACAATGGGGTAGAGGCCTAATGTCACCTTAGCCAAAACGTTGTGCACATTACGAATTTTCACCGATGGGAGGAATCCCAGTAAGAGAGGAAGAAATCAATTCTAAGATAGGTAGGTTGTAGATAAGGTATAAGATGATCTCACCAGGTCTCATTCAAGAGAGACACGATATAAGTTCAAAGGCCTCTTCAAGGAAGCAATTTTCTCTCAATGTAAAGACCTAAAAAGGGAGGTGCAACACCTAGGGTTAGATGCATTTGACGATAATGGGAGCGAGAGAGTGTATATTTCCACAATTATTCATATTGAGAGAACTTTTCGAATGAAACTGTGTGGAGGACAATTAATGGGAATTCCAAAAGTCAAGACGAAAGAGAGAAGGTTTCTTATAATGAATTCCAACAATTACAAGGCTAATGAAATCTTCAAGAAAGTCCCCAAGTTGAGAGAGAAGAAACTCAAATTTCCCTCTTAGGGAAACATCTAGAGCAAGAGATTTTACGGATGAAATTTGAGTGGATGCCCAGCAAAATGATAGGGCATGTAGTCAAGACCTACCTCTTGATGTTTAGGCTCTCAAAACCCAAAAAACCCTCCTTTCTAGAATTTTAATCTAAGCACTAGATTCTCCTTCCTAGCCTTAAAAGGACTAATTTGAAAAAGAGAAATTTATTGAGGAAATTTCAAGATGAACACCAAATGATGGGACTAGTGACTTCTCCTATGGGCATATGGAGTGAAGGATGCTTAAGATAAGCCAAATTTGTTCCCAAGGAGGCCGAAATTTGATGCACTATTTATCAAATTTCTGGCATTTACCCATTCAGTAGAAAAATTGAACTTCATGGGAGAGCTACAAGGAGATCACCACTAGGAACATTCATTACATGTTATGATGAGTAATGCATACAACATTCATCTAGATATTCTTCAATAAATTGATCTTCAACGAATTCAAGCACAAAATTCAACCTAGAATCAATAGTTCCATGCATTGGACATTCAAGAAAACATATTCAACAATAGGATTCACTTACAAGATAACATGTAATATATCCTTCCATTAAACCAAGAATAGCTCCAAAGAATACCCAAAAATCAGCTTCCAAACATCAAAGTGCATCCTGAGATCTCCAATTCACCCACAAGAAGCGGGTGTGAATTCTCTAAAGAGGTTTGAATTCACAAAGTTGATGATGAGAGAGATCAAATGAGGTCTCTCTAATATATATGTGTCCAATGATATCTACTTTTAGCATATTAGCCCCTCAACTAAAATTAATGGTAAAATACTAGGTAAGGTCACAAGCCAACCTTATAGTCAATGTGAAAACATAATAATTAACCCATAGGAGGGCCAAATGTTGACTTCATGCATGCGTAGCCCTCTTTTACAAGTGTTGGGCTCCTCTACTGCGAAAATGAGTGTAGAGGGCTCCAAAAATCAAGGTCATGTTAGTGCCCCTAGGCTTCCATGCAAATCATCTTGTGGACACCATTTTTGGTTTTGGGGCACAAAAGGTGGTCTCATAGGTCTCCTCATGGTGAAAATTGAAATAGCACGATTATGCTCCAACGTTGAGGGCTCGAAGGATGGTGCTAGCCTTCCCATGTCTCAAAGGGTGAGACAAACCGCATCAGTGCCTCAGATTAACTACCAAACCATGTGACCACTTCTCAGTCGGCTGGGGCATGTTGGTCCAAGGGCATCATCTTGTGAATAATATGGGGCAAAGTGCAACCTTATTGATTAGTTGAGGGTCCCATAGATATCAATGATGCTCTGCAAGTGACAAGAGTCCCATGGCTCTCAATGCTTTACCTATAGGGTGTCATATGCTCCTCTATGGGCTTGGGCCCTATTACCACTCAAACTAGCAAGGGTCTTGGGAGGGGATCCTAAAGGGAATCTACTAGGTCAAGGGCAAAAATGGACCAATAGCCCACTATCACCTCAGCTAAGGCTCCCTGCTCTTTATGAACTTTCACCGATGGGAGGCCTAGTATAAAGGGGAATCACTAGATGAATAGGTCAATAAAGGGATAAGGAATTATTCCTAAGGCCTATTCAAAAGAGAGACTCAATTGTATGGCTTTCTTGCTCGAGAAGCAAGGTGATAGGCTCTCTAGGAAGGGCTAAAAGGATTCTTGAGGCTAGGCTTTGGGAATATATCTTGTAAAGATGATTCCTAGACCTAGAAATCCTTATGGAGAATTGACCTTTGTATGATCTTTGTAGAATTGGAGTTGTTATGTTGCGGGACCACACAAGACCAAGTGGACCCAGAATTCGATCAAGGAAGTGGAATTGATCACTCAAGGAGGGGCTTGACCTAATTGTGGATGAAAAGAGGATCAATGGACAAATCTTCTTGGAATAAATTGCAATGATCCCAATGAGATTACTAGCCAAGGGAAACCTAGGGCAAGAGATGATCCTTGGACTAGGGCTTGCAATACCTAGAGATCCCATCGTCGGAACTTCATGAAATTTGGAGGGCCTCTAGAGGAAACCCTATCGCAGTAATGGGCAAGAGATCGAAGTCCTTTAATGGCTAGAATGTGAGATAATTGATGCCCTATATGACCTATGGAGACTAGGCCTAAAAAGAGGAGAGGTGAGAGAAATATGCTTTTAAAGTGATCACTTATGGAAGGACCAGTGCCTTATCCTTTGGAGAAGATGGAGTTAGGAGAATTTATGGTTTGGAAGAGGTTCACCCAATCAAGGAGGTCATCAAGCAACTTCGCTTGGCATTAGGGCATGCGAGCAGCGACTTGAGATCTTTACACTTCAATATGCAGTAAATGATGACTTATCGAGGTATATTTGACAAAATAACCTCTAGGAATATTCACCCATTCATACATGGCCCATGCAATGATGTAACACTTTAAAAGAACAAAATTTCCACAATTCCGTACAAGAAAGCAGTAAATTTCAGACTTGTATAGCCAAAATCCCAACAACATTCATGTGACAAAGTAGCTGACAAGAATAAGCATGAAAAATGTTACTTACATGTACAAAAGAGTATATCCAATCATCATATTATGCCAATAATGAAGCTCCAAGACAAGAGAAGCAGATCCAAACTAGGGTATATGTTGAGAAATCGATGCAAGTAGATTAGGGTTTGATTCCTTTTTCTTGATAATTACTTGTGAGTTATGTTGGCTTCTTTTATTTCTTTATTATCTTATCTTTCATCAAGCAATTACCATGTTATGTATGTATGAAGATCACAAAAACACAAGACACAAGATGTAGGCACTATGCCAAGGCAAAACCCTTCTCGAGGGGAAAACCCAGTCAAAAATTCTCTTCCTTCAATAGTTTTCTTCGAGACTCTTCAACCTAGACATAGACCAAACCTTCCCTCCACACCAAGTCAGCCCTTCCAGATCTTCGACCCCTTTGCAATAGCACTTCCACCCCAACAACTTCGACTATGTCGAAACTTACGGCATCAAGCAACAGCTGGTAGCAACAACACTTGGAGGAGTTTGATCTCCCAAACTAGGGCACGAAAGAGAGAGAGAGCAGCACCAAAACTTCAGTTTCTTCCTTCTCCTTAGCCTTGACCCAACTCGCACATCCTTTGACTTCCTTGACCCACTTCGCACTTTTCCCAGCTTCACCAGAGATATCGAACTTGCTTGAGATGAGATACTCCAAATGACTTCGATCTCGTTCCTTTTATAGGTTCTAGATGAGGTCGAATAGGTATCCCTTAGGCCGACTTGATCTCTATTAGGTCGACTTGGTGTGGAGGTTACATAGATCATATTTTACTCAATACTAAACCTTTTTACATGATTAAAGAGCCCAAGAATGGTCTCTTTAAAAGTACAATGACTCTATTAACTAAAAATAAATCCTAGAAGTGCTCAATGGGGGATTTGACCTAAAACACGATGACCCAAGCATGAAACCCATGCTTTAACAAGTCATAATAATAATAATAATAATAATGATAATAATTTTCTTTATTTTTTTGACATGTACATTACATGATGACTCAAATACATTTATGAAGACTGAACCTAGTTACATTCTTCAACAGTATACTCTATCAAAGCGACAATAGGCGAGATCAACTTACCATAGGGTAAGGATTCACGCCCTTTCTTATTGTCTTGAGGTCCTTCAACCCCAAGAGCCCTTACTGCTACATTCCCACCCTGGTAGCTCAATAGGGGTAAGAGCATGCTCAATGTTCTGGATCAACCAAGATCCTTCACCAAGAGGGGCATATCCATCAATCCAACCTGCTCTTTGAAGACCAAGAACCTCCCTTTCAGTAAAGCCTTGGTGAGTATATCCACTATCAACTCATCACTCGAAATTTGATGGAGCCTCACTGCTCCTCTCGGCACCATGTCTCATATATAATGATATTTGATCTCAATATGCTTGGACTTACCATGAAATACGAGATTCTCTGACAATCGAATCCCACTCTTGTTGTCATAGTATATCACAGTTGTATCAAGGACTCGCTCAAACAACTATCCAAAGAGCTTCCTTAACCAAATTGCCCCAAAGCTAGTCATGCTAGCAGCAATATATTATGCTTCAATCGTGCTCAAAGCTACAGACTTTTGTTTCCTGCTCATCCAAATTATCATGGTGGAACCCAAACTAAAACAGCATCCAGATGTGGTCTTCCTGTCAATAACATTTCCAACCCAGTCAACATCGGTGTACCCATGAAGTCGTATATCTCCAGCAGTGTATCTCAGACCAAGATTAATCGTCCCATGCAAATATCTCAGTACGTGCTTCGCAGCAATCTAGTGTGAATGAAGCGGATTAGTCATAAATTGACTCAAAGTGTTCACTGCAAAGCATATGTCTGAACGGGTGTTCACAAGGAACATCAATGTCCACCCCAATCAACTGACAGTATTCAAAAGGGTTTTCCAAGTCGGGTCCAGTAGCATCTCTGCACAACTTCTTGAAGTTTATCTCCATCGGTGTGGCTAGGCACTTGCATTCTACCATTCCAAATCATTCCAATAGCTTCACGACATATTTTACTTGAGAAAGGAAAATCTCTCCGAGTCTTTGCCACACCTCTAGTCCCAAGAAGTAATGCATCAAACCAAGATCCTTCATCTCGAACTCAGAGGCCAACTCCCTCTTACATTCGAGGATCAGGGGCTGACTACCTGTCAAGAATAGATCATCAGCATATAAAACCAAAATTAAAGGCATACCCTGGACCACTTTGAAGTAGAGGTTTAGGTCAACATTGCTTCTTGTGAATCCAAGCTTCACCGGATAACTGTCAATGCGGGCGTACCAGCCTTTGGGGACTTGCTTCAAACCCTATAATGATTTCTTTACACTGGAAATGTGAGTCTTCCTATCCTTCACTTCAAATCCCTAAGGTTGCTTAACATATACTTCTTCCTGTAGTATGCAATGAGGAAATGATGTCTTTACATCCATTTGGTGAAAGGTCCATCCTTGACTAGCAGTAAGAGCAACAATCGATCTAATGGTAGTGTAACGGGCAAAGGGAGCAAATATATCATCTTAGTCTTCTCCTCTTTTTGGGATAAACCTTGCACCACGAACCTTTTTTTGTACTTCTCAATGCTTCCATCAAGTTCATGCTTGATCTTGTATAGCCATTTTGAAGTTACAACAGACTTTGCTTTAGGTCTTGGAACAACATCCCATATATCATTCTTCATAATCGATTCATACTCTTTGGCCATGGCATCCTTCCAAACCTATTCTTTCACAGCATCTTCAAAGGTGAGACACTTGGCCTGGATGATAGTGCTCATAGCTACAGTGTATCCCTAGTACCAGCATGGCTTCTTGCTTTGTCTAAAGGTCCCTTTGGCAAAAGCATGTCTCTCAGCATCTTGTAATGTGTCACGAAGCCACAATGGTCTCTTCTTGGTAGGGAGATCACTTGGTGGAGCATCCAAGGGATCCATAAGCTCCATTGGGTCATCAATAATATCCTTTTAAGATTTCGGCTCAAGACCTTCTAGTAGGTCCATATCATCATCTCTCTTCTCAACAAGAGGAGGTGGAGGAAGGTCCTTTACTTTTCCAAGGAAAGATATATATATATAGGGTGCCATCTTCATCGAAGGTTACATCCTTGCTAAACTCAATATCTATATATATATATAGCCAAAGGAAGATTGAGTTTAGTAGCGACGTAACCTTCGATGAAGATGTTGCCCTATATATATATGGATGTAACCTTCGATGAAGATGGTGCCCTCGGAAAAGCATAGGACATATATATATATATTCTAAATGTTTTAGAATTTTCACAATATCCAACAAACGTACATTTCTTTCCAATAGCTTCTAGCTTGTTCCTCTTATCTTTTGGCACATGAAAATATACAGGACAACCAACTATCATGAGATGTCCAATATCGGGTTTCACACCTATGAATACTTCTTTGGGAGTCTTGTTGTCCAAAGCTTTATGAGGAACCCTATTTTGAACATAGATTATTGTATTTGTAGCTTCTCCCCAGAGGAATTTCGATAGGTTTTGATCATGTAGCATAGCTCGGGCACTTCCACGATGGACTTGTTCTTCTTTCAGCAACACCATTCTACTCAGGGTTGTAAGGTACAACAGTTTCCTTCTTGATTCCAGCCTATTTGTAAAAGTCAACGAACTCATTTGACGTATACTCTCCACCATTGTCAGACCTGAAGACCTTGATCTTCTTCCCTGTTTGATTTTCTATCAACGCCTTGAATTCCTTGAACATATCGAAAGCCTCATCCTTATGCTTCAAGTAGTATATCCATGTCTTCCTAGAGAAGTCATCAATAAAGATTATGTAGCAGAGATGACCACCAAGAGAGTGCACTAGCATGGGTCCACAAAGGTTAGAATGAATGAGTTGAAGAATACCATCAGTCTTGTTCTTGTTGGAGGGGGATGGTCCCCTTGTCTTCTTTCCACTGGCACATCCCAAACATACTCCACTATGACTAGCTTGAACATCACGCTCCCAGAAACCAACTTCTTCAATTTTTGTAGTTCACTTCATAATGTAGATGTGCCAATCTTCAATGTCATAGCTTACTTTGATGATTGATGTCATGGACCATTGCCAGTAGAGGTCTTCCATTGACTCTATAGAGTCCTTCAATTCTAGATCCCAAGGTAAAAGCATCCCTCATGCGGGATTCCATAGCCCATGTGAGGACTTTTCCTTTGATGAAAACTACTCTCATGCCTTGGTCTTCCAAGGCAGATATGGATACCAAGTTCTTATTTAGTCCCGAAACATACATAAAATCATGAAGAAGAACGAATTCGTCGGAGTCCAAATGAAATTTGACGGAACCAAAACCCTTCACAAGATGAGTAGTATTATCCAATATCGCATTAATCGTTATCGGGATAATATCGGCGCGAGAAAAAATCGGAAAAAATCGTAATTATTGGGAAATAATTGGAAACAATCGAGAAAAAATCGTTTGGTACAAAAATATTCATTTTTTTTCAATTTTTTTAATATCTAAACCATCTACAACATAAAATAAATACATTGACACATAAATATGATAAAAAAACTAATATATAAGATGTTTAATATCATTTCTAGTACTAAAATCGCACATAACATTGAATCATGTCCTAAATAGTAAGTCCTGACTCCTGAGTCCCAACTCAGCCTCAAAATATCAACAAAAAATATAATAATGTATCTTATCATATCATAATGTCATATACAATAAAATGAAGAAAATAACTAAAGTCTAATCTTATTGATTTCCTCTGCCCCTCTTGTGAGAAAATACCACAGCTTTCCCTTTCCCTCTAGATGTAGATGCTGGTGCCCATGCTGGTGGAGTTGGCAGTAGAGTTTGATGTGCTCTAGAAGCTGAAGAACTAGAAGTAGGAGCTATAGGTGGTAGACCACGTCCTCTACTGGTGGCAGGGGTAGCCCAGGCAGGTGGTGTCACCTCCTCCTCCTGTTCCTCCTCCTCCTCCTCCTGCTCCTCCTCCTCCTCCCCCTCCCCCTCCACTACATCCTGCACTAACCAATCATCAGCAGACTCCATGAGAGGCCTCTCGGCCTCAATTCTCCATGCAGCAGTGGTGTCAATCCCATCCAATGAAATGGCCTCCACATCAGGTGTCCTTTCGAGTTTCCTCACCCACAATTGAAGATTGTAGTAGACGTAGACCATGTCATTAAGTCGCTGGGACTCCAACCTATACAAAGATCATGAAATAATAATTAATAGTCATAAAAAAAATATTGTTTAATGAATTCAAAAATTTATATGGAAATTTGCAATATTTTAAATGTTTAAGTGTTAACCTGTTGTGCTTCTTGTTGTGTATTTTTTTCAAATACACTCCAGTTGCGCTCACATCCTGAGGAGCTACATGTTTGGCTGAGGATGCGAATGGAAAGCTTTTGCAGAAGGGGTACTCTGCCACCATACATTCTCCACCATGCTTCTACAACAAAATTACAAATAAAATTTTAAATAAACATAAGAAAAAAATGGAATTTGAAGAGACAATGAAATTTGAAACAAAGTTACAAACTAAAAAATACTTGGCATTTTAATCGTCCTATCAATGACAACCATCTCAAAGCCAAATGTGCCACCTGCCATCCTATGTCTCAATTTCTTTAGAGATCTCTATACGTTCTGCGGGAGATCGCACCATCTTCTGGACATAGGATAAGAATCCATCCATGATCTCAGCATCAAATACAAACCCACATGCGTAAGAAAATGCAGGATTCAGGAAAAGCCCAGCAACATGAATGGGACGATGGAGTGTGTTGTTCCATTGCTCATCAATCACTCCCCATAGGAGTTGTCTCTGAAACCCATCATCTCCCTTATCATCATAGTAGGCTCGAATGGCTTCTTTGGCTCTATCCATGGCCTCATACAAATAGCCCATTGTGGGCTTCTCACCATCAACCAACTGAAGAACCTTAACCAAAGATTCAGTAACGGCGCACACCTCCTGCACTCCCACCCAGAAGTCTTCCTGGTATGAAACTAGTCTGCAATGGCCTCTCCCTCTAGTTTGTGGCTCATTGGCAAAGCACGCCACTCCTCTGAAAGAAACATTCTCTTCACATCCCACATAGAATTCAAGAGGGATTGAAGAGATATGAAACTGGTGGCAAACTGTGTAATGGCAGAGCACACCAACTCTTTGTTGTTGGTGAATCTTCTCATCAAGCTAAGCACATATGTATGGTTATATATAAATTTTATAATGCTTTTGGATGAATCAACAATATCTTTGACAAAGGGAATTTTCCCTATGTCCTCCAACATCAAATCAATACAGTTTGCAACACAAGGTGTCCAAAATAAAGTAGGATGTCTATCCATAAGCATCCTGCCAGCAGCAACATAACTTGCAGCATTGTCCGTTATGACTTGGACAACATTTTCTGCACCCACCTCCAAAATAAACACATCTAGCAAATCACATAAAGTTCTTGCATCTTTGATTTGTGCAGATGCATCAACAGATTTGATAAACATAGTCCCTTTGGGACAACTAAACAAGAAGTTTATAAGGGTTCTCCCCTTTTGGTCAGTCCAACCATCTGACATAATAGTGCATCCTGTTTATGCCCATGATGCCCTAAAATCCTCCAATCTTTCGGTGCAGTCAAGCTTTTCATTTTGAAGAATCCAGCCTCTGAAATCATGATAAGAAGGGATTTTGTACCCTGAGCCAACACTTGCAATAGCATCAATAGCAAGTTGGAAAAATGGATTATTCCTTACAATGCTGAAAGGAGTATCACTCCAGAGGAGAAATTTTGCCAGCAACTTGTCATCTTGTTCTTTCTCAGTTCTTTTTAGCATTGAACTGATAGATGGCTATGAACCAGGTGTGGTTCGAGGAACAAAAAATGATGTGGCAACTACCGGATTGGTTGATGATGCAGTAGAACCAGTGCCACTTGCTTCAGCTGACTTTTTTAGTTGCCTCTTCATTTCTTCTTTGGCCTCTCTATTCTGGTCTAAAGCTTCCAATGCTTTCATGGCTCTTCGGATGAGTTCAGGATTTGTATTTATGCAAGGCCCTACATCAAATCCAGGGATTTGTGCAAGGTGATACTTCAATCTGTACACCCCCCCGAACATATGGAACCCACACAACTTGCAAGTCAAGTTTAGTCTATCATTCGGAGCTTTAGGTTCACCAAATTCCCAGAAAGGGTCCAATTTCCTTGGCATGTTTCTTTTTGAACTTTGAAGTTGAAAACTTGAATGGTGTTTCGGTGAAGTTGTGAACCTATGGGAAAATAAGAATTACAATTTAGTATTTACAAGTTACAAACTTACAATTTAGTATTTTAATTTTTACATTGTACAAAAACTAAAAAACATTACATACATTTTAAGAAACCCAATTCCAGAATCCAAACCCAACCAAAAAGAACTAAAAAAAGTAAAACAATACATCAAAAACCCCATTCCAGAATCCAAACCCAACCAAAAAAACTAAAAAAAAAATTACATTGGGCAAATTTCATAAACACTATTCCAAACCCAAGGTACCCAACCAAAAACAATGAAAAAAAAACAAAAACAATGTTTAAAAACAATGAAAACAAAAAAAAAAATTGGTGCCCATACCGTTTCTATGGAGATAATCGGTCTCCTCCTCTTGATTTTCTCCTCCATGCACTTGAAAAATCTCCAAGCCCTCTCCAAGCAAAATCTCCAGGCCCTCTCCAACACTCCATTGTCCTCCACGCGCCTAACTGTGCAAATGAAATGAAAAAAATCAATTTTTGCATTATAAAACCTCGTTGCCCGACCCCTCGGTGATAAATTGGGAAAAAATCTCGATTTTTTCCAAAAAATCGCATATAAAAAAAATGCGAGTATTACTCGCGATAACATCAGCTGCGGGAAAAAATCGCGATAAAGTGATATTATCGCGATTTTAACAACACTGGTATTATCTCTAAGGATGATTTTCAAATTTGACTCCCTCTCAACCAGGTTTGAAAGGACTTCCCGATAACTAGAGAAATGTCTAGAAGCCCCACTATCTACCAACCAGCTATCACAGGAATCCAGAGGGGAAGAACTAGAAAGAGCAGAAATAAGAATATATTTAGATTGACTAGTAGCTGCATTATTTTCATACTTGGAGTTCCTTGACCTTTTTTGAGGACAATGGCCTTCTTCTTGATCATCTAAAGTATCTCTTCTTCTTCTATCATCCCTCCTCCTTCTATCATATCTTCTTCTTTGATCATCTCCTCTTCTTCAACAATTGAACCTATTGTTGTTGAAGCCTCGATTGTTGTTGTAGTTGGACCTTGAATCATTTCTCTTTTCTGGGCATTCTCGAGCATAATGACCATGTGTGTGGTAGTTAAAGCATTCAATTCTACTTCCTCTTCTCTTGGAGTCCTTTGATTCAAGGGGAGGCCTTCTTGAACCAGATGGTCTTCCTCTTCCTTTGTTCTTCTTCCTCTTCTCTTGGAGTCTTTTTCTCTTCTTGTATTTCAAGCAGCAAAGTTTGATGAGTCACCCAGCTTCTCAGAATCCTTGAAGTAAGAGGTAGACATCTTAACCAAATCAAATAGACTCCTTTAGCTTCTTTCAAGAATGATTGCTCTTGTCTCTTGTCTCTTGTCTCCTTGGGCTTCTCTTCACCTTGGTTTTGATAACATGATAATTTTCCATTGTTCTATGTTGTTACAATCACTTTAGCTGAATTCTCATCTTCAATTAGCAAACTTTCAAAATCAATTTGATCTTCCAATGATTAATAGCAATTGTAGATAGAACAGTAAATGCAATGTATATTAGAAGACAATCAAGAGTAATAACAAGAGACACAAGGATTGGTCCAAGACCAAGGAAAACCCCCACAAGGGGGAAAACCCTTTCAAATTCTTCTTCTTATTAGATTGTCATAAAATATACAGTAGAGAGAGTACAATGTTTCAATTCATCAATCAAGGGTCAAAGTCAATCCTTTGACCATCCAACAAAACCACCCAAGCAATATCCAAGAGATGAGCCCAATAGACAAATATGATCAAAGTTAAAGTCTTCAAAACTGATCGAAGTTTGTACTCAAAGGTTAATAGTATTTTAGGTCACAACTGCAAGGACCTAGTGACAGAGAGTGTTGTTGTAGCCCACCAGCTGGAAGGAGCACCCTATCAAAACTGCAGCTGCAGTTAAATTTTCTTCGATCAAACCCTGCATCTCTAGCTTAATTTCTTCTCCTCGCACGTGTAAGCTCGAACCTTGCAATTTTAGACTTGTACGAACCAATCCAAAGAAGAAAGAGACGAAGATGAATGATAATATCCAAATGAGGTTGAATTGTCTTATATTTATATGCTTCTACGAGGTACCCAATTTTACTTTAAAGTCAACCAGTACTTTTGTGCACATGTGGGTTTTCACATTAAAAATTAAATTTTCGTTGACCAAATTAAATTCTTCCAAGGACTAGGAGAGGTCTTTCTTTATGAAGAAGGTTGTCCCTGAGTTGTTCTTAGAAAAATATATATATATATAAACATTGAAAAAAAAATGCAACTAGCAACATCCCCGTTCTGTTGTTAAAACGTTGTTTTATGCACTGCTGCCTCAATCTTACAATCACCCGCCATAGTTATCGTCGCTACCAACCATTGTTGCCATTGCCACATTCCACCAAGAAAAAGGCATTGTCTAACGAGGGCATAATTTTGTATAAACGACGAAATTCTCATCGAAATCCATCAAGAAAATTTACGAGAAATATAATCTTGGGAGTGTTATAATTGTTTTTTTATGGTGGAAATGGATTCAGCACCATCAAGAACCCCTAGGGCACCCAAAATCTTGAAACTTGAAAGCTGTAACCCGGATTTCCAAAAATTTCTATTGGATATTCTTAGTATCGTAGCGGAAATTCCATTGTTTTGTAAGTAAAATTGTGGTCTTGCAAGACTACGGCTAGGAAAAATCAAAGGAGATAAAAAACAACCTCACACTCACCAACATACTTGCCACTATAAGTAGTACGCCATCACCCTATCGCTAGAACAACCACTGTACGTAGGTGCCACAGTCGTTGTCATCCATCACCCTGTCATACACTCGTCGCTCGTTTAGTCCTGTCCGCCGACAATCCAATCGCCAACTGACCCTTTTCGTACTATTGGAAAATGTAACTAGTTTCAATCTTCATAATTGTCATTGTACTCATGTCATTATGTGTATCTTACGTTACAAAGAAAAAGAAGAAAGAACAATATTATTTTAAGCATGGGATTCATGCTCCATTTTGTTGGTCATCTAGGTCAAGCATGCATTTCATGCTCCTAGGTTTGTCAAGTCAAAAGAATATTTTTCTTGAGTCAAGAGAGTATTTATCATTTGTATAAGACCCTAATGGACGAGTTGCAACATGTGAAAGATATTATTTATGATTCTAGAAAGTCAAATTTGACCTCCAAGACCAAGTGAGCCTACAAATGACAAGTCAGCCTAAAAGAGGCTATTCGACCTCCATAGATGTGTATCTATGTTGCATGAGTTTCTGGAACATAGGAACGTTGGGAACTTGGGTACGAGTTTCCAGAACGGCTAGAGGTTTCCCCAAAATTTACAGGAAACGGCTAATCAGAAGTGGTAATATTATATAATAAAAAATATTTAAAATTTAAAATATATTTTAATTATATAATTTATATAATAATCAAAACTAATATTGATTCAAAATACTCATATTAAAATCAATTTAAATATATAAATATATAATATATAATTTCTCTTATATATAGATATATTCTCTGGGTGTCTCTCTCCCTGAGTCTCTCCCTTTTAGATATATAAAATGTCAAAGTTCATTATCAGTTCTCTGACATGTTTCTCTAGTTATTCTTACGAGAAAAAACAACTCTAATGTTTAAGCATTGACTGCCACATACAATATGCACACACTCATTATTAGTTCTCTGACATGTTTCTCTAGTTATTCTTACGAGAAAAAATAACTCTATTCTTTAAGCATTGACTACCACATACAGTATGCACACACTCATTATCAGTTCTCTGACATGCTTCTCTAGTCATTCTTACGAGGAAAAGCAACTCTAATGTTTAAGCATTGACTGCCACATACAATATGCACACACAATCTTCTACGATATATATACATAAACAACAAAAGAAATACTCATAAGCTTGACATCCCAGATATCGCCCTTACGTCGAGGTGCCACACACTTCCTTAACCCATCAAGAGATTGCTCCAACTTCTCAATTAGGGATATCCGTGTTAAAGATGTATTTGGCCTTTCTCCCTGCTAAGGTTTCAACATAGGCTCATGTTTTGTGGGCAGTTCAGTATATTTCTCTACAGGCTTTGTATTCCCCAACCCTAGGGAACACTGGAACTCCAAAAAAATAGTCTTCAAAGCTCCTGGAACTTTCCCAAGCTCTCGTTGAAAAGGTAACGTTCCCATACAATTCCAAAGCTCCCGGGAGTGCGGGAACCATTGGAACAAGTTTCCCACTTCTCGGGAGCGGTTCCTGTGTAACAGAGATGTGTATATATAGAAGTTGTTCGATCACATTTGGACATACATTTGATCTACAATCATAAGAAGTTCGATCTGCAGTAAGAATTTCTGGAGCGAAAGTCAAGGGAAGAAGGACAAGTATAAAGCAAAGTTAGAAAACCTCAAAATCAGACCATATCTGCTCACACGTGTGAAGTCCAGAGTTTTTCTAGGCAAGTTGTAGGACCGAAATTGCAAGTCGAAATTGCATACTTGGAGAGAGGACCTAAACTCTAATTTGACCTAATTTGACTCTCACTAACCTTGAAGACCTTAACCAGGTTGAGGGAGGATCTCTTGGAAGGTTGACATGTGCTAGACAGAAGGGTTTATGTTGCTTTAAAGGACAGAAGTTGCAAAACTGAAGTAGAAGGCCGAAATTCTGAAGTGGAACCGGTTTGAAGAAGTTTAACCTTTGTTGACTTGGTCAATCTTTGACTTATTTGAAGGAAATTCTTGAAGGGTTGATTTGGGGCTTGGATGAAGTCTTGACTTTGGATCTTGGATTTCTCATTTGAACTGATTCTATAAGAAGAGGAGATTATGTTTTTCCCTGGCTTGGAGCCTACTTCTTGTGTCTATTGTCTTTATTGTTTTTTGCTCTTGATAATTGTTTGATGAAAATATCTAATAAAGAACAATAAGAAGATAACTAAAGTTCACAAGCAATTATTAAGGATAAGGAAAATTGTTTAAATAGCTTCCCTACTACATTCTCCAACACAAACGACCAACTGTACACGCACACAACTAAACCACGAGGGTAACAACACCAAAAAAAATGATAAAGGAAAAAACAAAAACAATAGTCATTGTAAAAGGGTCATAATTGTCGTGAAAAAGGACCCCAACCATTGAATGCACAACATGTAACTAATTGAGTTCCTGTACATATATGTCACGACTTTTCAAGCTTCAAAAGGTATTAATTCGCTCCAACTATTAACTCTAATTAAGAGATTTGAAAATCATAGCCACCAAATTAGGGAGGCAACATTTATCAGCTCGGCTTGAATCAACTAAACATTAAACAAGATTGTTGTATTATTCATTTTTGCTAATTTTGTCATTGAAGTTGCAGCAAATTCGAAATGTGTAATTGAATTTCTGAGGGTGCACTGAAGGTTTCAAAATATCACTGTTAAACACTAAGTTCGTTGTGAAATCCAGTGTGATTAACTAAGCCTTTGAATTAGTGAGTACTGGCATCCTGAGTCAATCAATCCATTTGTGTCAATTGAACATCCTGCGTATTGAAAATATTTCACTCCATAGTCGCATGCTATTAATGATTAAAATTTTAAGGAAATTAAAAGATCGAATGCAATCAAAAATGGCCATTTCAAGAAATATTGTGTGAATGGAAGATACCCTAGGATTCTTTGGAAAGTAACAATTATATAAGAAAATAGCACTTACATAATTACATGTTGAAAATAATTCATTAACCTATATACTTTGCTTAAATTGCTTATTTAAATAAATGATTATTAAAAAAATTAAAGTAATTTCAATTATTTATAGAAGGGTATAACAAAGTCGTAAAGTTTATATTTAAAAAGATATATAGGTTGCGAGAAAAAGGTGTGGATTATTGAGTATTATAAATATTTAAATAAAAAATAGAAAAGAAAAGAGGGAAAAAAAACTAAGCAATTAAATACCAAAAAAGAAGGGGTAAGTTTATTAAAAGATAAACTAAGTTAAACAAATAGAAAAACAAAAAACAAAAAAAATACGCAGTTAAATGCTGGAAAAGAAGGGGTACTTTCAAAAGTTCAAGTTTATTAAAAGACCCCTAAATTCCAATTCAAAGTTACAAAAAAAGGGTCAAGCGAAACATTATTAAATTTATTCTCACCCAAGTACAAAGTTACAAAAGAAAGGTATTATTATAGAAGGAAAAAGTTCGTCTTTTTTTTAATATAAAAATCAAAATAAGGTTACTTTAAAAAAAATTAACAAAAATAAGGTAATTAAAAATTATCCCAATTTCAACGTAATTCAAAAGTCAAAAGGAGAGCAAATAAAAGATGATGGAAAGAAGATTCTCTTATTAAGGTAAAATGGTCCCATGTTATGCATTATGTACATTAAAGGGGAATATTCAAGGAAGAGAAATTACCATCATTATCAACGAAAACCTGTGAGGAAAATTACATTAACATTACTTTAGCAAATCAATATTAATTTCATAATCAAATATAATTGAGAATAAAGATGCCTCTTATTTCGAAGCAAAATACAAAATTAAGAACATGCAAGTCAGAATGATGATTATGAATCTATGTCTCAATTCCACATTGCAACTATGTTTAACAAAGAGATTGACATCATTCTTGGTTTACCTTGGTTTAAAGAATTGGGTATGTTCATGTTAAATATGGAGAAAGATTTTTGATGTTCCCCTATAAGAAGAAGATGATAATAATCCAGGACATGACAATGAAGTCAGAGTCAATGATACCTTCATCAAAAGACTTTCAAAATATTTCGAAATTGATGCTTCAAGAGAATCAAAAAACAATATCAAAGAAGCAAAAAGAGCTTGAAGAAATCATCTCCAATAAAAACAAAGAATTTTTTCATTTAAAATATCATTGTATAAAACTACTTACACAAGTCAAGAAGTGTAAGGCTACGAAGCAGAAATTAGTACAAGAAAATGAAAAACTCGAGAATAAACTCAATGGAAGTTTATCAGAAACTGAAGAAACAAGAACAAACATTGATCTAGATAATATCACGATTCAGAACGATCTCAATCCAATTGAAGTGCAGAGTCCAAACATACTCTGATGTTGCAATCAAATAACAGAAATTTCAAGTGAAGATCCATAGATTAACCAAGTGACTTTCGTACGTGAAAGAAATCAAAAACCTCAAGTAAATCAAGGAATCGCCACAAACAAGATAAGGGGAAATCATATCACAAGAACTCCTTATCAACACCCAAATCATAAAAGCAAACATCTCAACCAGCCTGCATATCCTTATCACTCAGACCAAAAACAAGTGACTTATCGATGTTCCAGAGAATATAGATGTCAGCATAATCCAATTTTATGATAACATCCCAAGTTTCGAGGAGTTGCAAGATTCCACAAAAGATTAATTTGGAATGGTTAGATCATTGTATAGTGTGACAATTTGTACCACACTCGGAAGTTCATATCGTCTTGTATCATCAAAAATGACAGTTCCAAGAACTAAGAAATGCGAGAAGCCATTCTAAAACAAAAAAACGATATCAAGCATTGCCATCAATAAGCTTTAAGGACAAAGCTTTTCTAAAGGGGAAGGCAATGTTATGAGCATAATATATAAGTAATAATTAATAAATAATAAGCATATTGAAGAGACAAGTCCTAAAGGACATGACTATTCGTGAAGAAGCACCTTGCCTAGTACATAAGTAGGCCCCTCATTTGTAACCACCATATATCATATCATATCTCTTGTACATTCTATTGGAAAATGTAACTAGGTTCAGTCTTCATAATTATCATTTTGTACTTGTATCATCTTGTATTTCATGTAAAAGCAAAAGAAAAAGAGAATTTATTATTATTATTATTATTATTATTTCATTAGTCAAGCATGTTCTTCATGCTCCTAGGGTTCATTGAGTCAAAAGAATATTTGTCATGAGTCAATCTATTTTACTGGAGTCAAGTTCCATTTGGACTTTAAAAAAAAAAGGAATAGAATTGCATTTGAGTCAAAAGAGTCAATTTTGTCTCCACAAGACCAAGTCAGCCCTACCTTTACGAATATAAATTATATAAAATAAATGAATATAAATAAATATAAATAATAAATAATCAAAATAATAATTATCTTAAAATAGTCATTAGTTAAGCGAAAAGGCATGTCTAAAAGACACGCCCAATCATGAAAGGACACCTGCCTAGGTATATAAGCAAGGCCTCACTGTAACATTCAAAATCACTTGTACATTTTATCATATTAATAAAAATATTACTTACAAATACATTTGTGTATTTTACATTTAAAGTCAACCAGCTATAAGTTTTGTTGCTTCATTGGTATCAAAACCATGCGAGTCTTTGAACGTTATCCGCCGAACCTCGTTCAGAATGTATAGATGAAGAAATGATTAAGCAAGGGTTGAACCAACTCAATCTAGATGGTGCCAAATCAGCTCCCATTGAACGCATTTGCACAACAGTAGAGGGTTTGCTTGGTCATGAGTATAACACAACTTGGGATATTGCTTTGAAAGTGATTTCGACACTGTTTGAGAAGTTAGGGGAATCTTCTTGTTTTCTAATGGGAGGTGTCCTAAGGAACCTAGCTGACTTGCAAAAGCTTGCTGATGAATCTTTAACCTATAGGAAGTAGTTGCACAAATGTGTTGGTTCAACAGTTGCAGCAATGTGCCCAAATAAATTTTTGGATATCTTACCTCTCAATTTACATTGTGAAGAGTTGTCAGAGTCCAATAATTGGTTGCTTCCTATATTGAAGCAACATATTGTTGGGGCAAGCTTGAAGTTCTTCACAGACAATATTCTTGGGTTAGTGGACAGACTACATGAGAAACCTAAGATGTCTGAAGTGGAAGGACGCCCAGTAGCTTCACGTAATACACAAGCCTATGTTCATGCTTTATGGTCATTGTTTCCGTCGTTTTGCAACTAACCATTTGAGACACTGGACGAAATTCATATGTTTGAGCATGTGGAAGAACTTGCTCGATGGATAGCCAACGCTACCAGTTTGCCGCGAGATTCGAAAACCCTGTGGAAAAGTTTAAACCTCCTTCGTCTCAATTGCTAGTATAGCAACACAAACAAAAGATTATTTCGTTCTGTTAATGGCTTCGTGACACTTATTGAAAGCTTGAGCCAGCATTCTACATAAATAGACTGAAGGGCGCAACTAGTAACCCGGTTGACAGGGATACTGTGAACATCTATCGCGGGATAGTTAAGCTTGCCAAGACTATAGATTTCAATGTAGAGGATGGCGTTTCTATTACAGGCACGCAGTCCTACGCCAAGGGTTTATGTGGCATACTGCGTGAGGTTTACTTTAGCGGCCGCTACAAGAATGACATTCCAAGAATCATGCGTATCCTGCACTCTGTGTTTTACAAATTGAGGTTGCCTTTCTTTTATGACTACCTAAGTCACCGCGTTCATGTTCACGTTCAAGTTCGACAACCTTGAAATTCGAATAGTGTTCGGCACCTAAAATTTCGCTGATAAAATTCGGCACAAAATTCAACATATAAAATTTGAAATATTATATACAATTTAAGTTAGGCTGAAAAACACATTTAGCCACATTTCTTCACAAATAAATCATGTAGATTACAACATAAAAAGCAAAAAATCACCATTAACTTTCACCAAATCCATACAGACAAGTACAAATTATTCGATCGGCGATACATCACAATGGAATTATTTGTTGATTAACAGAACTATAAATTGACAAAAAATAATTGTTGTTTTGGTTAGTGAATTCTATTAACTAAATTGGACAAAAATTCATTATTCATCCAATGATTCAACCCTCTCGATGGGTTGGTTGACAGAAACCAGTGTTGCGAACATCGCGACCGGGACTAAATCGGCAAAGGGAAAAGATCGTAAAAATCGGGAAAATATCGGTAAAAGTCGGGAAAACATTGGCAACATTAAAAAAATCAATTTTTTTCAATTTTTAAGTATCTAAAGCATCCACGGTTTTTTGACGATTTTTATGATTTTTTGGGCAATTTTTAGGATTTTATCATGATTTTTTCATTTTGGAAAAAAGTTTGGTGATTCTTTCACGATTTTTTGGTGATTTTTACAATTTTTGGCGATTTTACGATTTTTTGGCGATTTTTTCAAAATGAAAAAAATCCTGATTAAATCAGCCGATTAAATTGCCCCGCCAAAAAAACTGTGATTTTCGCAACACTGACATAAACATTACTTGAAGAAGATTGATTATTTTTCCCATTAGAAAAGTCTGTCAATTGGATCAAAAGCCTTTCTCGTTTTTTCAATGACTCCAAATGTCCTAGTGGCCGAGTTATCCAACTCCTAAAGGCCTGATTATCTCACCAATTGGAGGTGTTGTGAGCGAGTGTGACTGTGAGTGAGGTAGATTTCCGTGTGGCACCAAGTTTTAGCCTCAAATTCATTAAGGTTACCAAACTTATCATTTTTTTAATTATAAACGATGGAAAAATGTCGAACCACAAAACCTCGAAATGAACTTCAACAAATTTTTGATGAATTTCATCGAATTTGTTCGTGTTCGTGTTTGTGTTCGACATAAAGTTAGTGTTCATGTTCGACATAAAGTTCGGCAAACAGAAACGAATTTGTTCAAATTGTTTTGAGGTTCGAAGAATTTCGAATTCGACAGATTAAATTCGCTAAACCCGGTGACTGAGATGACAACTACGATTTCATCAAACACTGCTTGGAGGATTCATTATCGTCGGCTAGTGAGCTCTCCCTATGTGCAGATGTTAATGTTTTAAAAACCGGTCGGTCTGAACCGGTAACCGATCAAACTGACCGGTTAGCAAGCCCACCCGGTCAAACTGGCTTAAAAACTCGGTTTACCTCCTCATTTCGCTTTTTTTTGCCCTAATCGGCTGGTTTTGTCCTAAACCGGCCGGTTTATTGCCAGGGCAATTTTAACCCCCCACAAAATGCATTTTTGTGAGTTTTGAGGGAAATTTGGGGTTGTTTTCCTCCAAAAATAGTCCCTCCAAGAAAAACATCCCTACCCTCTCATTTTCCTGACACATCTCAACCCTAACAATGTTGGCAATTAATGGTAATATTAAATTCTTAAAGTAAAAGGATGAAAATGAAAATGAAAGGAAATGTCACTTAAATTTAACATTACCATGAAATGACTCAGGATGTTTGAGAGTGGTTTCGACCTCATTGAATTTCATATGGAGAAACTAGAATTTTAGATTTCACTCAAAATTCAGCAGACTTAATGGTTTTCAGGATTTCATGGTTTGGGGGTTTGCAATGTTTCCATTTGATTCTATCATGCGTGAGGGTATGAGATTGGCATTTGATCAAGAGCATGAAGCCCTTTAAGAACCTTGATCGTGGTGGCATTGATTGTTGAACGTTGTTGATGTTGGCGGTACTAATTGTTGAACTCCTCTACCATGGCCTTAACAAGAATGCACCCTTCACTCAAAGGAAAACAACTGGTTAGGCATGCTAATCTTTTTCTACCACATTATAAGGTTGAGGAGATGAACCCTTCACTCAAACCAAAATCATTGGTTAGGCATGTTAAACCTTTTCAATTTCTATCATGTTATAAGGTTGAGCAATCCAAGTCTAAAGACTTTGAGCTAGATGATGTTCATGTATCTCTTGTTGATGATGTTTATGTATTTCTAGTAGTGTTGAATCAATGATGAGTTTCATGAGTGACCATGTTGATTAGTGATTTGTAGTTTTGATGTCTATTTTTGCTACTACTACTAGAGTTGTAGAGGAGTTTTAAGAGTCCTCAAACTCAGAGGCATATTATTTATGTAGCTCATGTTGATGATCTCTTGTCTATTAGTGGTGATGAGTTTGATCATGATCAGGAGTGATCATGTTGTTGATCACTGATATGTAGACTTGTAGTAGTTCAGTGACCCCATAGCTTAGAGCATTGTTTTCAAACTCTAGAGGCCATTTCAAGCCTCATTGATTATGTATTTTGTTGCGGATATGTATTGCACTCAATGCCATTTTGATATATTCACCTTTACATGGTATATAGATGAGTAAACCTTGCATATTTTGTTTTTATTGGCTTGGAATCATCGTTTTAAATCTTAAAAATAGTTTTTTTCATTAAAAAATAATTATTTAATGTATTTTTTTAAACTGGTTCGTTTAGACTTGACCAATCCCGGTTCCAATTCGAAACCCGGTTCATTAGGTGGACCGGTCTGGTCACTGATTCTGGTTTTTAAAACATTGGTTATGAGTCAGTGTCTGGAGCTAGGTTATCACAATCTGGCATTGGCCCCATACCCTTTTTCTAATGCGCTTCGAACAATTATATCTCAGATTTATGAGGGATTTGATAATGATTGGATTAATGAAGAATTTATTGAACAATGTGTGGTCCTAGAGAAAGTTGTGAAGTTTACATGTGTTGAGCAAGGAATGTGGGATGATGGCGCAAATCACGAAGATTCTAGTCAATATTAAATCGTCGTCGGCCATTGTGACGACTCTTAGATTGATGGTCGTGATCGATTTACAAATTCCAACATAAATTCCTAGTCGCCTTATTTCCTGTCGAAGCGTCATAACCATCGACATCCCTCCGCCATTCCTCCACCACTCCCCACTGCCTTATTTCATGTCGAAGTGTCAAAACCATCGACAGACACCGCCCTAAACCCCATTATATGGTACCTAATTGCAAGTGATATATTAAAGTTATATAAAAATTTAATATATTAAAATATTTAATTTAAAAAAAGGGGGAAAGAAATTTATTTTGTTATAAAAAATAATAATAAATAAATAAAATGATTCAATCAAAAAAAGAAAATATATATATATATAGATATTATTATTATTATTATTATATATAAGGAAAAAAAATTGAAAAGTGAATATTAAAAAAGGGAAGATAACCCTGGTTTCAAGACTGTGTTACCAGCAATTATACAAGCGGTGGTACCAGTAAAGTGTGTTCCATATGTCAAGATGACAAACGCAAGATAAAAATTGTCAGCAACATAGCAATATAGCTTTGAGGACAAAGCTTTTGAAGGAACGGGCAATGTTACGAATATAAATTATATAAAATAAATGAATATAAATAATAAATAATCAAAATAATAATGATCTTAAATAGTCATTTTTTTTTAATCTAGGATAATCGGTAACTGGTGAGAGTTATCTTAAACAATTATCTTAAATAGTCATTAGTTAAGCAAAAAGGCATGTCTAAAAGACATGCCCAATCATGAAAGGACACCTGCCTCGATATATAAGCAGGGCCTCATTGTAACATTCAACATCACTTGTACATTTTATCATATTAATAAAAATATTACTCACAAATACATTTGTGTAATTTACATTTAAAGTCAATTAGCTATAAGTTTTGTTGCTTCAACAAGTCGACCCTGAAAGGGACAATTCGACCTCCTCAATGTGTATATATAGAGCAGTTCGATCTCATTTGGTCATCACTTGGCCATCATTTGGTCATCATTTGGTCATCAAAGAAGAAAGAGCAAAAAGAGAGAGAGAGAAGATCTAGAAGGAAGAAAAAATCGAACTTTTTTCTAACTATGTTAACACGTGCGAAGTACCAAGGCAACTCTGCGACCTACAGGGCCGAAGTTCTATTTCTAGGAAGGTGTTGGGGCAACTTTGCAAAGTTGCAAGGCCGAAATTTTGATTGGAAGAAGTTAGGACCTTTGTTGACTTGATTAGTGTTAAAATTGGCAACTAGGGCCAAAATCCACATGGGTCATCTTATTTATGGCAGTTGATATTTTTCTTGGATTCCTTTCTCCGGGATGTGTACAATTGATCTAAAGATCATCTAATTCCGACATGTAAAAATGAAGATATGAATTTATTTGTATTATTGACAAAATGTCAAGGTCGGTCGGCAAGCAAAACAAGCATTTTAACCCCCAGATCATCCTCAACGTTGCATATAAAAGGAGGAGACCTCAAGTCATTCTTTCATCATCTCATCTCAACACATCTCTCTCTCCTCACTTGATTGGGTACGCTAATTTGGGTAGCATCTCTCACACGTGCGAAGGAAGGACATTTTTTGTTTGGTTGTTTGACTGCGTTGACCGAATTTCAGAAGGCTGTATTTTGGGTTGTGTTGACCATTGTTGACCTCCTTTTGACTGTGCATTAGGTGAGGCATCTTCTCCTTGTTAGGCCACAGATCTGGGCGCTGAAATCGAGGTGATTTGACCTCCCATTTGACCAGCGTTGACTTCCCTAGATTGTAGAAACCAGAAACCTCATTTTAGGAACTGAAATACAGACAGCAAAAAAAATTTAAATTGTACTTACCTCAACTGCTGCTGATGATTCTGCTGCTGAACTGGTACCTCTTCGATCAAATTTCAAGATGGCCAATACCACCCGACCTGACAGAGCAACCTGGTTGCCCGATCCAGAGACGCTCTCCACAGAGGCTCTCTGTCCCTCCGTGCCCAAAACTCAGATCACTTAAGGCTCTTCTGTAAAATCTCTTCTTCGGTTTTCTGCTAATGAGTTTTTCATTCCTCTGCCTGCCCCCCCACTCCCAGGTCAGCCCTCTGCTATTTATTCCCCTTCGCCTGGCGGTGGCCGCCCTCCCACTTGCAGCCACCGCCTCTCCGCATTCAAGCCACTGCGATATTTGTTGTCATAAATTTCCAGTAGGTAGGCTTTATGAGTTTAGATTTCATACGATCGATATCCCAGGGTCTTATGCTGATTTTTTTATAAATATTAAATGAGCATTTTTAAATGAGCACTTAATGTTATACTTAATGTTATATACATACTTGTAATATACTTTAATGTTATACTTAACGTTATATACATACTTATAATACTTAATGTTATATATATACTTGTAATATTTCAACTATGTTATAATCATTTAATGATATATTATATCTTTTAATTTTTTTTATAATTGTAAAGTCTAACTATATATTGTAAGGTTTAATGTATATATATAGATACCTTCATATATTCTAAAGTGTAAAATTTTTATTAAGGGGTTAATTAGTTGGGTCGTTACATACATTCCCCCTTCTGAAAACTTCGTCCCGAAGTTTAGAGCTTCAGGTTCAAGGTTTTAACGGACAGGCCCCTTTCTATCCGGGTTCCCAAGCTATTCAAACTCATCCTATCCTTCCTAATCTCTTCTGCTCCCATCCTATCCGTCCTCTACTAGAGTATGCCATGGCGTCAATTTACTGACCTAACCATTCATAACACAAAGGTAACAGCGTCGACTATACCGACCTGATTCTCAGTAGGCATCCGGCAGTCATCATCACACGTCTAGGGGAGCGTGACTCGCACAGTCCTCCCATGACTCCAGGTTCCGGAGGATAAACGGTGGGTAACACCTCCACCCCTCCAGTAGTATCAGGGCTACTACCCTATCATAGAACCACTTTGAGCTTTAACTGATCTGAGTTCTGTCTTCACGTGGCCATCTCGAAAATTGGATCAATTATCTGCAATCATAGTTTATCTGCCAGCTTACCTGTAATCTTACACTCACCCAGCATTTGTAAAATGTGCATCAGCATATTCAAAATAACTTATGAATTATCTATATATAACAGAATTTTGTTTATTTTCTATGCATGTATTTTGACTTTTCTATAGGTGTACTCACTTCCTGTCTTTTATTTCAGTTGCTCGTTTTGATATGCATAAAATAAAACAGATTTATACTGTTTAATTTCTACCCGAAGTAAAATCATTTGACGGTCTTGACTTTACTTCAACATTTATAATTTAGTCATATAATCACACATACTGTTTTGGTATCCATGTACCAGCAGGAATTAAACATATATCATTTTGGTATCCACGTACCAGCAGGAACTTAAACATATTATTTTGGTATCTATGTACCAGCAGGAATTTAAACACATATTACGTCATAAGGTTTCATGTTTACACCAACTTATTCAAAATGGTTCTGAGTCTCTGACAGTAGTGAAGTAAATATATACAAAACATATTGTAAAGGTCTTCAAAATGGGCATAAGTTAGGATATCTCTGACAGATGTCCTTTGTATTTTCCCAAGTTGCTGATCCAGGGCTATACTTGTCCCATTGGACCTTAACTTGGTCCACCAAACGGTTCCTCAACTGTCGAACTCTACGTTCCAGTATACGTAAAGGTTCGATCGTTATGACTCCCTCGTCCGATACCTGCAATTCTCTCCACTGGATGTTATGAGATGGATCAGATATATAATGTCTTAATACAGAAACATGAAATACATTATGAATTCTATGCAGGTGGGGTGGCAGGGCAAGACGATAGGCAACAGGTCCAACTCTTTCCACGACTTTAAACGGTCCTATAAATCGGGGAGACAGCTTTGTCCCTTTCCCGAATCGAATAGTACTTTTATTTGGTTTGATGCGGATGAAGACCTGGTCCCCTACTTCATATCTCCTATCAGTTCAGTGAGCATCAGCATAACTCTTTTGTCTATCCTGAGCTTCCTTTAATCGCTGTCTAATCTGACTGACCTGCGCTTCCATTTCATGGATTAATTCTGGTCCTATTATCACTCGATCTTCTAACTTGTCCCAACTTAACGGTGTTCTGCAAGGTCTGCCATATAAAGCTTCAAATGGAGGCATCCCAATCGAACTGTGGTAACTGTTGTTGTATGCGAA